>PVLC010018962.1:0-31327 GCA_004027655.1 Graphiurus murinus | reverse complement strand
TGACCAGGAGATAGGGGGAGGGTGGGTGGGAATTGGGGAAGGGTTAATGAGAAATATGTGCATGGATGTCTTTACCTGTACTAGTTTGTACCCAACAAAAATGTGTAATTAACCCGGTTGTACCCAAAAAATGTATAAAATTCCATGCTAAAAAATTAAAAAAAGAAATAAAAAATTAAAAAAAAAATAAATAAATAAAGAATAAAAAATAGGGCTGGAGGTGTAGCTCAGAAGTAGAATGCCCCTGGGTTCAATCCTCAGTACCAAAAATTTTTTTAAAAAGAAGCCAAAATAGTTTATATACTTAGCATTTTAACTTACTTACACACAATTTAATTTTTTCTTTTAAAATAGACATTTATAAGCCAGGTGTGGTGGCGCACCCTTGTAATCCCAGCATTTGGGAGGCTGAGACCGGAGGATCTGGGTTCGAGGCCAGCCTCAGCTACCTAGTGAGGCACTTCGCAACTTAGTGAGACCCGGTTTCAAAATAAAGAATAAAAAATAGGGCTGGGGGTATAGCTCAGAGGTAGAATGCCCCTGAGTTCAATCCCCAGTACCGCAAAAAAAAAAAAAAAAAAAAAAAATAGACATTTATAAAAACTTATACCATCTATATTTACCTAATTTACCCATTTAATAGTTATTTTAGATTATCCATGAAAATCAAGATGTTAAATAAACATAGCATTTTAAGCCATCTTTCCTGTAAAAGAAAAGAAAACCTAAAAATGGTTAATATACTTTAAACATTTAAAAAATAGACAGATACCATCCTCATTGACTAGTATCCTGGAAAAGAATCATGTTAATAATTTTTAGTAGCATCTTTTAATCTTTTTTTTTTATTCATACATTGTAAGCAGACATCTTTGTTTTATTCTTATTTTTACCAACAAATTTAAATTAGCTTATTTTTTAAGAATTAAGCCATGTGAACTAAAAGGTATTTGGAACCATTTTTTTTGTTGTTGTTTTTGTGCTTTTTAATTTATTGAGTACTCATTTATTTGATTGTTTGTGGGGTTTTTTTGTTTTTTTGGTTTTTTTTTTTCGGTACTAGGGATTGAACTCAGGAGCGTTCTACCTCCAAGCTATACCCCCAGCCCTATTTTTTATTCTTTATTTTGAAACCGGGTCTCACTAAGTTGCGGAGTGCCTCACTAGGTAGCTGAGGCTGGCCTCGAACCCGGATCCTCCAGTCTCAGCCTCCCAAATGTTGAGTACTCATTTATTTGAAAGCCAATTTTGGTACCATGTAGACAATAAACAGACAATACACTTGCATGTACAAGCATACATAAACATAAAAAACAAATATCATAACTTTAATTTGCCAGGCATTTTATTTTTACAGATAGGATACTAAACATAGTACCAGATTTAAAGTTTTAGATATCAGAATACATCCTGTTATAGAATTTTATCCTGTGATACAAGGAGTACTTGATTATAAAATAGAAGACACTAACATGGAAGCCTATACAGTAGAGAATGTTTGGGACAGGGACTACTCATTATGGTCCACACTGAATCAGCTGGTTCAGGTGGCCATTTGTCACCATGAGGAAGACTATATCAGGCATTACCACTGTTTATTTTTTAGGGGAAGAAACTCCAAATATTTAGATTTTTGATTGGTTTTATTTAAAAAATAAGCTTTCATTTTTTTAAATTTACATTAGGTCAAGCCAGATACTTTTTAATTTTATTTAATTCTGAACTTGATTGATTGCCCATTACAAAGAGTCCCTGATTACTCTCAGTCACAAGCACACAATATATCAGGCTTGCCAGTTGTTGCTACTTAGTTTCCCCTTTATTTTATTTTTTTCTTCTCCTAGTCCTGTTCAGGCACCACTTGCCACGACCAGCACAGTAGTCATTCAGGGTGAAGAGGGACTGCACAACAATGAGAAACAAAAGACAAAGATAGTGGAACCTCCTAAGGAGAAGGAACAAATTTATTGGAAGCAATAAGCTTCTATAGTACATGCAGGAAGACAGCTGACATAAGCACTAACGTAAATATGAAGCCAATGTTGCCATTCAAAAGTTGAGTACCAGCCGGGCGTGGTGGCGCACGCTTGTAATCCCAGCATTTGGGAGGCTGAAACCGGAGGATCCGGGTTCGCGGCCAGCCTCAGCTACCTAGTGAGGCACTCTGCAACTTAGTGAGACCCGGTTTCAAAATAAAGAATAAAAAAAAATAGGGCTGGGGGTGTAGCTCGGAGGTAGAATGCCTCTGAGTTCAATCCCCAGTACCGCAAAAAAAAAAAAAAAAAAAAAAAAGAACATGTTATGGCTCAACCCTTGCCAACCACTTCTGCTAGCTATGAGTAATACCCTTGTCTCTTGTCAAGAGAAGCCAAGTATAGCTTTCTGCTCTTTGCTGATACTTAACATCGCTATAGTCATGCCCACAATTCTTGGCCTTCCAAGACACTGATGCTCTCATTAAGAAATGATTGAGCCACCTCCTCCAGCAGAGAGTTGACAGCCTCAGGGAACTCACATTGGGCACACATCAACAATGTCCAGAACCAAGCATAATAAAAAGGGCTGTGTGGGTTTGGACCAAGTTGTGCCTGATTTTGATGAGTTATCAGAAACATGAACTTATCATTGGATTGCCGTGAAGGAGAGGGCACGATACTCTCCTACAGCTCTCCTGGAAGTTGGAGTGTTGACCTTGGGCACGATTCTCTAGCCTTCCAGAAGGTCTGGATGGGTTTAACCACAACATGAAAGTCAGACAAGATGATATCTGGAACAGGCTCCCTTGGAGTGATTAAATTCCTAATTTAATCCCCTACTTGAGTGTAAATTAGAGTGGTCCTAAAGGAAGGATCATTAGTATGTAGCGAAAAGCCATTTACACAACATATTGGTGACTACAGAAAGAATAACGCAAACTTACAAGAAGAGAAGGGGCTAAATATCCAGTGTAACTAGTTGATGTGGCTCCTTTGGGGATTCCCTTGGAAACAGGAACATGTTTTGTGTTAATGCTTTATTGAGAGTACATTTGCAGGCAGCATGGAGTGAAGGTGAAAAGGCAGTAAGTCAGAGAAGGCAGGATGGTAAAGACCAGATAGTGCATGCCCAAGCTGACCATATCTTCCAGGGCAAGATGACTTGGAGGCCTTGCAGGAGGTCTTCCAGAAGAGAAGCCCTATGAATATCCTGCCTCTTCAAACCAGCTTTTGGTTCAGGGGCCTGAGAAACATCGATCCTCATCCTGCATCCTGTTAGTCAACTTCATACTCTCCTGTACCCTGACTCCCTCACACTTCCAGGTTGCACACACATGGGCCCCTTAGCATATACCACATGAGGGGTAATAGGTAGATAGAGATGTACTGCGTGGGCATGAGGCAAGACTGTCATGACGCACTCAAGAGAAGCTGAAAGGTCAGGAACAGGTGCACAGCAGGACCTGCAGGTTGCAGAAGAGGTGGTGGCAACAGAGATCTGCCTCCTTGAGAATGGAACCATGCAGGTTACCCTACAGGGATTGCTCGGAAGGCAAGGCAAGGGTGTGGACCTATCAAGAAAACAAGAAAGTTTGTCTCTCAGCCCTCTGGTAGCCAAGGATCAAAAAAGCTTAAAGAACAACAAAGAAAAGAGATGAACCAACAACCAATGCCACTTTGGGCAAAAGTAAGTACTTTCATTGTTCAGCACAATGGGATGAAGAAATAGATCAAAGCTGTGGAATAGATCAAAGCTGTGGAAGCCAGAAGATATCATTTTTGATGTGTCAAAAGAGTCTAAAAAGGATGTCACCATTTAGAAGAGGGGATGGGACAGTTGATGTTTTTAATTATTCAGAGGAAGTAATTATAACAAGATTTTCATATTCATCTTATTAGTAGTTTATTCTTTTGCAATGTAGAATGAAAGAAAAAAACAAAAGAACAAATTGGAAAGATAATATAGGTGAACACCCTTTTTAGAAGGAGCTAAGATATTTAGAAAGATAGGTGGAGACTATTGAGAAGATAGTGTCGATCAGACAAATAGTCTCAATAGTCTCCACCTATCTTCCTATTTTTTCTTACTAACCATAATACATTTCCCTTCCAAATCACAATAAGAAGAAATAGAATGGGTGAAATCAGTGGATGCAGAGTATTATGTACAGATCACAAAAGACCTTGTGGAGAAACCAAATAAGGAGAAGGATCTACAAAATGACTGAATCCTGTAACCACAACGCAAGGCAAATCAAGAAGATGAATTACACATCTGACCACAGGGCTTCTCAGTGCATAACCAAAATAATAATAATAATAATAATAATAATAATAATAATAATAATAATAACAACAACACTCACCATATGCCAAGGAAGTGAAGTGTCATTTGAGGTGTCACCAGGTGGGGACGTCCAGTGATGGCTCTGATAGTCATTCATGCCACAGATAGGAAGGATGAAGTTAAGGGGGAACATGAATTATTCAAAGGGTTAAGTGGAGCCTGTGTGATAGACATGGTTCCTGGGTATGTCTCATAGTTTCACTTCCACCACTATCATAGAATTTAGAGTAGGAGTCAAAATATCATGCAGTGCATATCCATATTGCTTCCCATTTGTACTTAACTGCCCTGCTGCCAGAAGGAATGCCAGGTTGAGGAGGCAATGGAAATGAAGTGCTTCCTTTGATTAACAGCTGAATAATATCAGCCCCAAAGAAGGCTTCTCTGATAACACTCAATTTAGGAACATGGTTGGACCAAAAAGAAAAGTGAATCATCTTATGCTCTCTCCCTTGATGCTGGATGGCTGTTGATGGAGCAAAGTCTATTTCATTCCTCGGGGCCAGGCCTTGGGTACTTAGGAAATAGGAAGTGGGAAGATCAAGTGAAGAGGCCCATGGGGCAGCAAAATAAAAGAAGGCAGGCTAAAGGCTGGACCTTGCGAAGCTCAGCACCTGCCCATTAGAAAAAATAGATTCCATGAGCTGGGCGTGGTGGCACACGCTTGTAATCCCAGCATTTGGGAGGCTGAGACCCGAGGATCCGGGTTCGTGGCCAGCCTCAGCTATCTAGTGAGGAACTCCGCAACTTAGTGAGACTCGGTTTCAAAATAAAGAATAAAAAAATAGGGCTGGGGGTATAGCTCGGAGGTAGAATGCCCCTGGGTTCAATCCCCAGTACCGCAAAAAAAAAAAAAAAAAAAAAAAAAATAGATTCCATGAATGCCACAGGCTCTACCAATGAAATCTGCAACTTTTCTTTTTGTTGGGAGGAGCTATAGGGAAAGATGGATATATGGGAAGGAGTATCTAATAATACTCTTCTCCCTTAGATAAGAGCCTTCTTAAAAATATGAGGTAGCAGAAATAAAAGTTATCCTCTCTTCAACACTCCCTACTACCTCCAATCAAGGTCCAAATCCCTCACCAGACCTTCC
This sequence comes from Graphiurus murinus, assembly GCA_004027655.1. Lineage (NCBI taxonomy): Eukaryota > Metazoa > Chordata > Mammalia > Rodentia > Gliridae > Graphiurus > Graphiurus murinus. The sequence continues at coordinate 25,908 of PVLC010018962.1, read as the reverse complement.
ACACTCCTTGCCTTCTAAACTGCTGGGCTTCCTGGAACATGTTATACATGTCCCTGCCCCCGTGCTGTCACTTGTGCTATGCCCTCAGCCTGGAACACCCTCCCTGACAACTCTTTGGTTGTAAAAATCCTTCTTATCCTTCCAAGTCCAGTTAAACAACATATTCTTCTATATTTCCTGCCTGAAATTTCTCTTAGAATTCCCATAGCCCTCTGTAGCCCTCTCACATGGTTAATCAAATGCTGCCTTGTAACAGTTACTGAGAACAGACATTTGCTTTCATTCTTCCTTCTATCCCCTCACTGGGGCCTAGGATTGTGTCTAAGATAACGGCTATGTATACCATATGAAACCAGCTATGAATTAGCAAATACTTGCCAATATCAATGGGTCCCAAGGGTACTTGATGAAATAGAAGAATATGACTACAGACAGACAAGTAGGAATGACCGGCATTTCTTTTTCCTCTGAAAAAGAATGTCACTGCATACCCAGTCATAATGGAGGAGGTCATGGAGGTGAATGAACTAAGTCAGCAAGTAGAAGGAGGAAAGATTTGAGATCCAATTAATTTTTTTCAAATACAGAATATGGGGTTCCTGAAATGGGCAAAAAATCATACTCTGCTGCAGCGCAGTGTCATTTCACAGCATGACCCATTTGCTATAATTGTTCTGTGCACATTTGTTCTGATATTTGGCTTGATGTGTGTGTCAAAGACCAAATGAGGAAACTGATAAGAATTAGTCAGAATAGCCTTAAAATGAAAATGAAAAATGGTACTGAGAACAAAAAGGAAACATAAATGGGAGTAAAGGGGAGACTAACTGGCAGCTTGGATCCACTGAAGATGGGATATACCAGGACTCGGATCTGCCAAATAACACACTTAGCAACAGGGACTTCAATGGCCTGAGAAGAGGTTGGAATTGGAGACTAGGAATTCTAAATTCTTTTCATAGCTCTAAAATCCTCTAACAACTTCTATTTACCTTAATTTTTCCATTTATGAAATGATTCTGAGGTACCACATCAGCCATGCCCCAAAACGTCTGGGGCACATGAAAGATGCTCCTCCTGCAGCAGCAGCCCAGCTGGGTGTGATGGCACTTGCCTTTAATCCCAGTACTTTGGAGGCTGAATGCTGAAAAGGGAGCAAGAAGAGTCCAGTGGCTTTGAGTCAATCTTTCTTGACATGTCTTTGTCATTAACAAGTTTGAACAAGTTCTTAGATGAACATTGTTGTAAAGTCTGAGATGCTATTGTCCTACTCTGCATTCCATAGGATTTGACTATTCCTTCCTCATGCTTCCAAAGCACCTGCACTCTTTGTCTTTGTGGAGCAGCAATGTGCTGTGTTGAAGTGGGTACCTCCTTCAGACCCAAGAAATGAGGCTGAGACAGGAGGATCACAGGTTTGAGGACAGCCTCAGCAAGTAGTGAGACTCTCATCAACCTAGTGAGACCCAGTTTCCAAATAAAAGTAAAATTGAGCTGGGGTGTAGCTCAGAGCTAGAATACCCCTGGGTTCAATCCCAGAAAGAGAGAGAGAGAGAGAGAGAGAGAGAGAGAGAGAGAGAGAGAGAGAGAGAGAGAGAGAAAGAGAGAAAGAAAGAAAGAAAGAAAAGAAGAGAAGGACGGAAGGAGGAAGGAAGGAAGGAAGGAAGGAAGGAAGGAAGGAAGGAAGGAAGGAAGGAAGGAAGGAAGGAAGGAAGGAAGGAAAGGAAGGAAATCACAATAATCCCAAGGATTGTCTTAGTTCTGGCCACTGACATAAAAAGCAAGTGTCTGTTGGAGACTTCTGGAAAGGAATTTCTTCTCTGAAAAAAAAAAAATGGAGGTTATCAAGCTACAGCAAACATGATAGTGTGGACTAGACAAAAACTATAAAACTAGAAGATAGCATAGGAGAAAACCTAGGTGACCATGTGTATGTTGATGACTTTTTAGATATAACACACAACTGAAATTACAATTCATGAAAGAAATAAATGATAAATTGGACTTCAATAAAATTAAAAACTCTGGCTCTGTGAAAAACTATCAAAAGAATGAAAACACAAGCTACGAACTATTGCAAAATATTTTTTTCCCAGTACTGGGGATTGAGCTCAGGGGCATTCTACCTCTGAGCTATATCCCCATCCCTATTTTTTTAATTCTTTATTTTGAAACAGGCTCTGACTAAGTTGCAGAGGGCCTCACTAAGTAGCTGAGGCTGGCCGCGAACCCGGATCCTCTGGTCTCAGCTTCCCAAGTACTGGGATTACAAGCGTGTGCCATCATGCCCGGCTTCTGTTGCAAAATATTTGATAAAGAACTGTCATCCAAAATACACGAAGAACTCTTAAAATACAATAATAAGACAATCAAACCAATTTTAAAATGGGCCAAAGACCTTAACGGAAACCTCACAAATAATGTGCATATTATTAAGTGAAAAAAATGCATATACTAAGTGAAAAAAATGCATATTACTAAGTGAAAGAAGTCGATCTAAAAGGACTATACACTGGAAGATTCCAACTCTATGATCTCCTGGAAAAAGCCAAAACTGTGGAGATGTAAAAAGACCAGTGTTTGCCAGGGCCTGGGGGAATGGAGGGAGGATGAGGAGTAAGTGGAGCACAGAGGACTTTAGGACAGTGAAAATAATGGGGATACAACATTATGTATCTGTCCAAACCTATAGAATGTACAACACCAAGAATAAACTCCAATGTAAACTGAAGACTTCGGGAAAAATGATATGTCAACATAGGTTCATCAATTGAAAAAAAAAAAAGTTCCACTCACTCTGGAAGGGGATGATAATGGGGAAGGTTGTGCATATGTGGGATACATTGTAAATCTTTGTGCCTTACTCTTAAATTTGCTCTAAACCTAAAACTGTTATAAAAATGTATATTTTTAAAAGGTTCCTAATCAAGTTTCTTCTTGTGGAAGAGAGATGTGGGGGACCTCGTCTTTACTTCCTGCCCTTGGACATTTTCATGATGAAGAAATTCTGTGGCAGCTATCTTGTGATTGTAAGACAAAAGAACCACTACTTACAACCAAAACATTCTAGCTGATTTTGAAAGCTTCCCAGAGGAGGGGAGAACTAGGCCTTGAAAGATGATAGGATTGGGGTGACAGAAAGGCGTCAGATAGACTTCCTATTGTAGGATTTAAAAAAGGGAGTGGGAATTTGCCACATGGCTAATGATGAGGGGACTCCAGGCTGCTCTAGAAAACATCAACTGGAATAACTGTACCTTTCTTTGAACTCACGGTACTTAATCTCTCTGTGTGTTTGGATTTTAAAATGTTAATTTTCTTGCAGATTTTTTTGAGTGTGTGATACCAGAGATGGGACCCAGGGCCTGAGACATGCTAGGCCAACACTCTACCACTAAGCTATATCCCAGCCCTGCATGATTCTTGTCTATAGGAGGATAAAAGTGATTGGCCTCAAGTGCGGGAAGACAAGAGGACAGAAGAGTCCTGCCCCAGCCCTTGCTTTCCAGGCTGGCTCTACACACCTGAGCTTCAATATCACAGAAAGTGGCTGCAGGAACTGCTGTCACGGGGTATTTTGTGAGACCCACCAACAGCTCCTCTCTGGTTTCCAAGCAACTCAAGGTGACAGAAGGGACGCTGTGGTGACCTTGATCTTGTAAGGGCCGTTAGCCCCACTGACATGCCCCTGGGGCAGGGGCAGCCGTGCAGGGTGAGCCACTGCTCCACAGCTGCCACCACAAGGGCAGAGAGAGAAAGACTACACAAACTGCATATGGATTCTCTTGAGACAGTCCCAAGGACACAGAAATAACAGACAAGAGAGTTGGAGGGGAATAAAGTCTTTTGTTCCTCAGGTAGTTACATGCAGTTAGTGTCTCTATTGGTGTCCTCTGGCAAGTGAGTTCATCAGGACTTCCTAACTTCAACATTATTGATTGACACCTTGGGCCAGATAAACCTGTGTTGGGTATAGAGAGTTATAGGTGTGTGAATGTAATCCTATTATCCGTCACTGTCAGTCATTTAGATCTTTTCACTTAAAAAACAAACGAACAAACAAAACGCTTCAGTGAACCTTTGCACATTTAATTTTGTCAACATCTTTATTTTCTAGGGACAATTTCCTAGACATGGTGTTGTTTGGTGCAAGGATGACAAGATTTAAGGCTTTTAAATATATTTTGATTAAATGGCTTCCAAAAAGGTTTTTCCAATTTAGATTCCTATTAAATTTGACAGTTTTAAATCTTTACAGCATTCAGTCTGGCTTTTGCACATGGTAGGTGTGCAATAAAAACTTGCTAGTTATTTGGTTGAATGTTACATGTGGGTCTCTATCCCCTTTTTTCTACCAAGTATCTGGGCATATTGATACATGGCACTTTGCGTCAATTGCTATGTGGGCTGGGTCTGGAAAAGGTAATTGTTATACAAAAATATATCCTAAAACCAGTGCTTTTTTATTTTGTTTTGTGCTACTGGAAATTAAGCCCAGGGGTGTTCTATCTCTGAGCTACACCCCAAGTCCTATTTTACTTATTTTGAGACAGGGTATCACTAAGTTGATGAAAGCCTTGCTAAATTGCTGAGGCTTTCTATCTTCCTGCCTCAGCCTCCTTAAAGTATTGGAATTAAAGGCATGCACCACCACGCCCAGTTTAAGCCAGAGTTTTTAAAGCAGATCCTGAAATCAGCAGCATCAATATCACCTAGAAACTTGATAGAAATACAAATTTTCAGGTTCCACTTAGACCTACCTTGTGCTGTAGAAGTCCTTCAGAGGATTTTCTGAAAGCTAAAGTTTGAGAAACACTACAGTAGGCAATAATGGCAAACAAACAAATGCTGCTTTCACTAGCACAGAAATTGCTGTTTCCTAGATATTGTTTGTAATGGCCCGGGTGGGAATTGGCCAGCCTACTCTTCGTTCATAAGAGGTTGTGAGACTTCAGAATCTAAATGCATGCAATGCTCTCTAACTCCATCTGGTGCCCTGGTTGGTTTGAGAGGCTCTTCTTATGCCCAGACCTTACACTAGGGCCCAACTCAGCTTGCCTCTGGCCCACAGCCTAGGAGTCAACAGTTGGGTATTTAAATGAAGAATAATACGTGTTCAACTTCATTTGCTAGACTGCTCATTAGATAAATAATGCCCTGCCTTGGCTGGCTATGAAGTCCACTGTGAGAGAGGTGGCCATCTGTTCAGGGCTGGATCTTTTTGAGATAATCAGAGACTGTGGGAGCTGCAGCATGCACCTTTGCCAGAGAGAACAGTAAGGTCCTGAAGCTGAACCACATGGGCAGCTGTGAGCTGAGTATGGGAGAATGGAGGGTTATGAGCACATCTTTCAAGGCTGAGAGCCTTTCAGTATGTGGGACAATCCCAGAGTACCCAAATGCTTTCCCAAAGCATAGGAGACACCAAGCCAGGGCTCACTGTGGAAGGGAGCAGCTGTGGTTGGCAGGGACTCTGGTGCTTCAACTCACACCTGCTTCCTCTCATCTTCTGTGGTAAGAAATGAGTTTCTTTATCTATAACCCCTGGGGCTTGCAGGAGGGAGGAAGGGAGGGAGGGAGGGAGAGAGAGAGAGAGAGAGAGAGAGAGAGAGAGAGAGAGAGAGAGAGATTTCCTAATTAAGACTGTAGCATCTCTTAAAGGCAGGGTCCCAGTCTTGTTTATCATGGTGATTTTAAAATGGGGCCAATTGCACTTTTCTTTTTTTTTACATTAAAGATTTTGCTTTTTTTGTCTGTTTGTTTTAATGTGCTTTTATTGCTGTATTATAGTCTCGTATCATAATGTAAATCATGTTGACAATGACATACATGCACACAACACTTGGTGCCGCTTCTGCCTCCCCATCTTCTCCCCCCCCCAATAGAGTATTGAGATAGATATTGGTATTTTCACATATGTACACACAGTCGATGTTAGCATCAATTGCACTTTTAAACTCATCCACTATAGTACCTCATCTTCAGGATTTCCAGCAAACATTGGGTGGTACTACCCAGATAATCCTGAGAAGCTAATTATATACAGGGATTGGAAAATTCATCAGCATTCTTCATTGGGGGACAGCTTCAGGTACTGTTTTGCATCTGAGAATAGTTTAAGTGGTGAAATGCATTATCTTTCATGTCTAATCTCTCTTTCCCTCTTTCCTGGGTCAATAGCAGCTTATCTGATGACTAATTCAGTGATTTGGCAACTTGAACTCATAGGGTTAACTTCTAAACCCATAGAACTCTACCTTTCCTCTGACTATGAGATAACAAGTAGAGAAATAATTTCATCTGATTTAAGTAATTCAAGCCAGTAAGTAAAACAGCTGTCTTAAGGAGCTGGTGCTGGGGTTAAAGCAGTAATAGCCAAAGTGAGTGTCCACATAAGTTGCTCACAGTTAGAACAGGCTTGTGTGACTAGCTGTCTCTGCCATGGTGTGTGGCATGGCATGACGTAAACAAAATGCACTAGAATGAAAAGGAGTCCCAGGGGCTCTTGGGGCTGCTAACATGAGTGGAGGGTGACCAACGATCCTAGTTTGAGCACTAAAAGTTCACATTCCAGAAAGCCCTGAAGTCTGGACCCTCTCCCAATGGTAGGCCACCCTTTAAAGCAGCTGAATTCTTTATTAGACACATTTAGCCACCCTGGAAAATGGGATTCTACTGTGGTGGAGTGAGGAGGGAGGGATAGAACAAGGTGGAGCTTTTGGAAGACAATCACACTAAGATGACTATGAACAATGGGCTGGGAACCCCATAGAAGGAGATGCAGGGCTGAGAGATGCACATCTCCATCGGCTCACAGTCTCTTCTGATTTCATCATGTAGAGTCTATCTCTGCTCTCTAGAAGCAAAAGGGACTCTGGTACTTTTAGTTTTTCATAGTACAATACAAAAACACCCTACAAATCTCTATTCTTTAGAATATAGTGACTCACTGTTTGGGATAGTTTTGCATTACCCTATATTCAGGCACAGACTGTAATTTTGGCTTCTGGTTTGCTCCTCATGATACTAAGGTTGCAGTCTGAGTAAGTTTCCCTGGATCTGAACTAGAAGACATACCATTTTGACACTGCCCCACATCCTCATCTTTGTCCTTTCTCATGGAGTGTCAAGGGAGGCTTCAACCATGGGAACAGAGCAAGGACACTTTTGAGGGGGGAATTTTCTATTCAGAGAGCTCAGGCCTGGGTAGGTGGCAGGGGAAGTGGCTGGGAGGGGATGGTTTTAACATGCTGGAAAGTGCAGGAAGAAAGGAGTAGGGAACTTAGAAGGGAGATAAAGTAGCCTGAAATATAAATTTGGCCTTCCTGGGATATTTCTATGTGGTTTTGATTATGTGGCCAGCTCTTTCTTTTTCTTTCTTTCTTTTCTTTTCTTTTCTGGGGGTATATAGGGGAACACTGGAGATTGAACCCAGGGACATTTCACCCCTGAGCTACACCCCCAGCTCTTTTTTTAATTTTTGAAAAAGATCTTGCTGAATTGCTGAGGCTGGCCTCAAACCTATGATCTTCCTGTTTCAGCCTCCCAACTACTGAGATTACAGGTCTGTGGCACCACACCTATCTTTATGGCTGTTTCGGTCAGCATTCTTACTGCTGTGATCCAACATCTCACACACAAAACGTAGAGAAAGAAAAAATTGTTCTCTTATGGGTCTAGAGATTTCAGTCTAAACATGTAGTCCATTTACAATGGCTGCCAAGCAGAAGCTGGGGCTACAGGTCCTTAGGGCATAATGATGGGCAGCAGAGAGAGCACAGGGAGAGGGCAAGGGACATACAGTCCCAAGGTCATACCCCCATAGGCCCACCTCTGCAGAAGGCTGCCTCCAGAGCATGAGGTCCAAGGAGCATTTTACTTTCAACCTATAACACTAGCCAATAGGAAATGAGGGTACAGGATCTTTTGAAAGACAACATGACTTTTGCAGCCCATTACGATGGACTCTCACCCAAATCACTATCTCTTTTCTTAAAGAATCTTTTTTCCCCACAGAAATATATATTTTTCTTGGAAAATGAAAAACCTTCTGTAGTCTTCTAGACCTGGTTCTGATGGGCTCTGTATCTTCAGTGCTATAGATCAAGATGGATATATAAGATGTGTCCAGGGCCTGGTGTGGGGCTCCCCTGGTCCTCTGGGGTTCAATTTTGCTCAAAGTCCTTTAATACCAGCTCGTGGCTAAGGTTTTGCTGGCTATTTGTGATGATAACCAATCATTATTTGGGTCTGAGAACCTCATATAATCTTCCCAGTAATTTGTAGCTAGGATGAAATTTTGAGTCCAACATTAGAATTTCATACTAGGGCCAATTTGAGAAAATGTTGCATTACCCCTTACAGTTCATGCTGCACAAAATGTCCAAAACAAAACCTGCAGACTGTTTGTGATTATTTAATTTTGTTCTGGTACATGGTCTACTCAAATGCAAAATAAAATGCAATTTATTCCAAAATGCCAAGGAAATAAAATAATATAAAGCATATTGTACTGCATAATATGGTAGGAGAGATCATTTAAAGGAATCCTTTTCTTTTAGTCAAAGTCACCTTTCTCCTTTTCCTCCCTATGCACTTTAAAACTGGGTAACTGACACCACTCTCATCTTTTAAAGTAGTATAGATCCGGAAGAGACAATAGATTTTTTAAAAATTCCTTTTTGAAGCTGGGTGTGGTGGCGCACGCTTGTAATCCCAGTACTTGGGAGGCTGAGACAGGAGGATCCAGGTTTGTGGCCAGCCTCCGCTACTTAGTGAGACCCTGTTTCAAAATAATGAATAAAAAAAAAATAGGACTATGCTGGACGTGGTGGCGCACGCTTGTAATCCCAGCATTTGGGAGGTTGAGACCGGAGGATCTGGGTTCGCGGTCAGCCTCAGCTACCTAGTGAGGCACTCCGCAACTTAATGAGATCCTGTTTCAAAATAAAGAATAAAAAATTGGGCTGGGGGTGTAGCTCGGAGGTAGAATGCCCCTGAGTTCAATCCCCAGTACCGCAAAACCAATCAAAAGAAAGTTTGCACAATAATATAATGTTGATAATAAGTAAAGCATAAAACACTGTAAACGAAAGGTGATATGATTATGTAAGGATAGAAATGAGATAATTAAAGAAATAGCCTATGTCTATAAGGAATTTTCAAAGGAAGTGTCAAAGACAGAAGCACAGTCCTCAGAACTAAGAGAGGGGCTGCAGCTAACGCTTTCATCACCTCCAGAACCTGTTCTGCTTTGTTTCTGCTTCTGTCAGAGTCTGTCCTTGAGACTGAACAAAGATTCCATCTCCTCCTCTAATTATCTATTTATTTAAACAGGCATCAGAAGGCTAGCTGAACATTAAAAATGAAGTGTGACCTCCAAAAGAAGATGAGCCAGGAAATAAAATGGGGGACAATTTGAATCAGGATGGAAATCTATTGACTGGGGAAACATATGCAGTTCTTGTTCAGACACTGAGAACTTCTCACTTGCCACTGGTGCAACAGTTTTCTTGGCAGTCTGATAGATCTGGGGAAGCTGAACTGGCCCTAGATTATGCTCTCCCTCGGGCATAAATTACTTTCCTTCTGGCTGATGACTTCAGGCAAGTACAAGGATTTGAGGGTGACATAGCTGCACACCATGAGGAGTGCTCCTAAATTTCTGTGCCCTAGCCGGGCGTGGTGGCACACGCTTGTGATTCTAGTACTTGGGAGGCTGAGACAGGAGAATTGCAGGTTCACGGTCAGCCTCAGCTACTTAGTGAAGCCCTCCGCAACTTAGTGAGACCCTGTTTCAAAATAAAGAATAAAAGCTCAGAGATAGAATGCCTCTGGGTTCAATCCCCAGTACCACAAAAAAACAAACAACAACCAAAAAAAAAAAAAAAAACTTCTGTGCTTTGGTCACTGAGAAAAATGTTTCCAGAGAATTGTCTTTCAATCAAAAGCAAGTTGTCCCAGGAAGCAGAACAAGATGGCTGACTAGAGGTGCCTAATGCCTGTACTCCCTACAAAAAGAAGGAACAAAACAATAAACAACTATAATTGGACTAGAGTAAAGCATTGGAGAGCATTAGGTAAGTGACAGAAAGCTTGTAATGCAAGGAGGTTAAGGACAGCTGCATAGAGAAGAGACTGAAATGTTCAGCCTCTGCCTCATCTTTCCAGTTTGGATCACCTTAGTATCAAGATACACTAATCCTTCCATACAAAAGGTAAGCAAAACCCCCAACAGCTCCTATTAAGCTGCAGTCTTTGTTGCTGGAGAATCATGCAGTCTCCATAGACCCTTAGCCCAATATAGAGAGCTTCCTGGAGCCTGCATAGTTACTCCATCCCAGAGGAGCCCACGGTGTGCAGCCTTCTTCCCCTTTTCATTGGAGCTGTAGGAACTCATCTTGAAACTGGACCTACTGCTAGCGTGTGCTCTGCTCTCGGAGCCAGCGGCCACAGCGTCTCTCCATCCCTGCAGCTGTACTGGATTACACCACATTCACACAACAGAGTGCACCATTCCCTAGCTAAGCTACTACAGCTCCCTACTGGTGGGAAAAAACGACTGAAGAGCTCCTTCACCTTCCACATTACAACAATTGCAGTGTCACCGGTCCAGAAAGAAATTCACTTAAAAATATAGTAATAGTTGAACCATTAATGTTCCACTTTCACTAATGGACAGGTCATCCTAAAAATCAAAAATAGCAAAAACCAAAACAAAATTTCTTGTATGTGTGTGTGTGTGTGTGTGTGTGTGTGTGTGTGTGTGTGTGTGTGAGATGTGGGGACTGAACCCAGGGTCATTCTACCTCCAAGCTACACCCTAGGCCATATTTTTAATTTTTATTTTGAAACAGGGTCTCACTAGGTTAATGAGAAATCTCAACTATTTGCTGAGGCTGCTCTAGAACCTGCAATCCTCTTGTCTCAGCCTCCCAGGTACTGGGATCACAGGTATGCACCACCACACCAGGATTAACAACACAAAATTTTTTAAAAATCAGGGCTGACCCAGTATTGACGACTGCTAGTAAGAATGCAAAAGTAACTGAAACCCCTTGGACTACACCTGGGCAGAGAGATTACATGCAGCCCTACCTGCTATACCCCAGTGCTTCTCCCTTCCCTTTTCTCTGTGACCTTGGAATGCAGGACATGCAAAAGCAGGCTGTCTGCACCTGCATTTGAAGGACAGCTGATGCAGCATGGATGGGAAAGAGGGCTGCTGGCCTGTTGGCATAGCAACCCAGATAAGGAAGACAAAATAGGACACAATAAAAACACTATTTAAAGACTGGAGGTTCTCTTGGAAGCATGGTGCTATTCTCTCTCTCTCCCTTTCTCTTTCTCTCTGTCTGCAATAAAAACCTGCTTAAGCATTGCAATTGGAGTTTTCCCCAGTTCTTTATTTCATGGGAAAAGGACTCATGGTGACTCCAAAGCTGTAACAAGAACTAAACTATATCATTGATTGAATGGACCTAATAGATATTGTAAAACATTTTATCCAATGGCTGCAGAATACACATTCTTTTTATCAAATCTATAGGATTTGCCATATTTTAGGCCTCAATAATTTTTAAGAAATCAAATCAAAACAAGTTTCAGTAAAATAACTATCAAAATCATACTATGTATCTTCTCTGATCACAAGGGAAACAACAACAAATAAACAACAAGAAGAGAAATGGGAGGAAACTTAGGAACTTTATAAATAGATAAATTATAAATAACAAATTAGACATGTTCCTGATAACTAAAGAGTCAAGAAATCAAAAGAAAAATTAAAAATTTTGAAATGAAAGGAAATAGAAACAAAACATACCTAAATTTGTGGTATACAACAAAAGCAGTGTTCTTGTATGCTCCTGTATCTTAAGAAAAAGTAGATTTCAAAGATAGTGTAGTAGAGGGAGATAGTGTGTTTAAGTACTCCAAGACTCAGAACTCAACCAGTAGGAAGACTGCTTCTTGGCAAGGGAAGAAAAGCAGCCAATACTCAACAGAACAACAGTCGAAACGTGGTGGAATTAGAGGCAGAAGAGAAAGCAAAGGATGATAAAGAGCTCCTTGTGTCTTGCCTGGTGAGCAGAGAGTAGCAGCAGCGCCATGCTGCTGGAACTGTGACTCCTAGAGACCAACTCCAGCAAAGAACCAGCGGATTCTTTTGAAACCAGTGACTACAGACCATCATCAAAAGTAGTTGCACTTGCTGGGTGTGGTGGCGCATGGTTGTAACCCCAGCACTTGGGAGGCTGAGACGGGAGGATCTGGGTTCGCCGACAGCCTCAGCTATTTAGTGAGGCTTTCTCTGCAACTTAGTGAGACCCTGTTTCAAAACAAAGAATAGAAAATAGGACTGCAGGTGCAGCTCAGAGATAGAATGCCCCTGGGTTCAATCTCCAGTACCGTACCCCCCAGAAAAAAGTAGTTGCACTTTTGTGGCAACAAACAAACTCATGGGGTCTGTGAGTTTGCAACTCACCCCTGCAGAGGTGGGGGTAGGGACTACAGTCAGACACAAAAAAATGTGAATTAGTAGACAGTTCCTAGGGACATTTGGGTGGGAGGGACCTGGAGTTAGCAGATCACCATGCCCATGCAGGTCTCCAGCAATCACCACAGGACAGCCAGCCATGGTGTCTGTGGGGTGAAATAACTCAGCCTACTGAGTTGCAGGCTCCGAGGCTAGAAACTCCCACCTGACCATGTTTGGGCACTATAAGCACAAAGGCCAAAGGGAAAAAAAGGGCTCACTTAATCACAGCACCTAGAGCAGCAGCCCTGCCCCTAGGGCTAAATAACTGAGCCACCCAAGCCCCAGACTCAGAATAGTACAACCTCTTCCTGCCAGAGTTTGGATCCTGAAAGTAGGGAGGCCAGGGCCAGCAGGAATTCATATTATCACAACTACAAGTTGGAAACTCAACACTCTCTCCACCAGCAGAGTTTGCATACCAGTAACTGACAATGCTCCATGTGCATAGCAAGCAGATCAGCAACAGTGTCCCTGGGCCAACAAAGCTCAGCGAGCCAGGCCACAAGCTTGGAAAATAGCAATTGCTGGCCTGCTTAGGCCCACTGGCCACAGAGGTCAAGGGTCAGTGCTCTGCAGTTTAATGAGTTCACAATCAGCAAAGCAGCAGTGGTGTCTGTGGGGCATTAAATCCCAACCAGCAGGCTGCAGTCTCTAAACAGAACATCATAGTTTCTGGCCCTCCAGAGTTTGGGCCTGGAAAGCACAATGGCCTGCAGCCAGTCAGAGCCTCCTGTTTGCCTGCACTAAGAACTGTATCTTTTAAAGAGGCCCTGGGGGACAAACTCAAAAGGTTTTTTTGTTTGTTTGTTTGTTTTTTGTGGACTAGGGATTGAACTCAGGGGCATTCTACCTCCGAGCTATACCCCCAGCCCTATTTTTTATTCTTTATGGAAGAAGATGCCAAGACAACAGAAATACAAACCTGAGAACTCTGAAAACATGAAAATGAAGAACAGCAAAGAAACAATAAACTCCTACAATTCAACAACAAGGGAGATCACCAATACTGACCTGCAAGAAATGCCAGAAGGAGAATTCCAAATTTTGATCTTCAATGTAATCAAAAGCCTCAAAGAAAGTGTACAGGAAATAAAAGAGCATATCAAAAGAGACATTGAGGCCCTAAGTAAGAACCAAAAAGAGGCTTTGAGTGAAATGAAAGAGTCAATAAATGAATTTAAAACCTCAACAGAAACCACCTCTGAGGCCTGGACCACATGGAAAACAAAATATCACTCTTGAAAGACAGTTCACTCAAAACTGAAAACACAGTCAACAATATAGAGAAGACAAAATAACAACATGATCTGAACATCCCAGAAATAAGGGATAATGTGAAAAGACTTAACTTATGGATAATAGGCATTGAAAAAGGTCTAGAAGCACAATTCAAGGGTATCCGATACCTCTTCAGAGAAAAAAAAAAATCAGAGAACTTTCCAAACATAGAAAAAGACTTGGACATCCAGATACAGGAGATACTCAGAACACCAACAAGACAAGATCAAAGGACTGCCTCACATGACAAAATAATCAAAATGACTAACATAAAGACCAAAGAACAAATCTTAAAAACAGCAAGAATAAAAGAATGGATGGCATTCAGGGGCAAAACAATAAGAATCACTCCAGACTTCTCAATTCAAGTCAGAAAAGCCAGGAGAGGCTGGTATGATATACTTCAGACCCTGGAAGAAAACAACTTCCAACCAATACTGTTATATTCAGCAAAGATATCATTCAAAATTGATGGAGAAATAAAAATGTTTCATGACAAACAGAAACTAAAAGAATTCATGGCTACTAAGCCAGTACTAGAGAATATACTTAAAGAAATAAAACACAAAGAAGAAAAAAGAATTAAATACCAGAACTCCACCAGATGGGCAACTAAGTAAAGGAGAAATAACACAAAATTGAAACAGAAAATAGAACTCAAAATGACAGGAAACATGGTGCCTGTGTCTATCTTGAACTGGATAGACTCTAATTCCATTTTCAGGGTTGCCCAAGGCTCTTCAACCTTAATCCAGGTGGTAGGATCCTGTAGAGGGGTCTGATCTGGGGGCATTTGGACTTCCAATAGTCTCCTTTATGTCATGAGCTTTTGTCCTTTATGTCCTGGAGTGCTTTTGTGGCCACCTGGTCAAGGACATTCATGTCTGAAATGCCCCAGTTTCCCACACCTAAAACAGACCTAAGTCTGGGCCCCCATGTGATTAGCCTTCATATAAATAGAGGCCAGGATTTCCCCATAGTGTTTCCCCTTTTCCAAGTCTTCATTAAAATAAACCAAATTGGCAGCCTGCAACAGTTCATCCAGAGTGGACTTTTCCAGATCTGACACCAGTTTTTGGAGTCTCCTTACATCTGACATGAATTGAATCAGAAATTTATCTCTAAGAATGGCCTCCCCTTCTATTGATTCTGAGGTCAGATTTGTAAATGTAACTGAGTCTTTCCAGGAGTATCATTGGGGTTCATTTGGGCTTCAATGTATAGCTATAATTGAGGGGTTTAACTTTAGCCTTTCTTAGTCCTTCTAGTATATAACATAAACAATAATTGTGCCCCTGGGATCCCTGATAAACTTGCTCCCTTTCCAAGGATGTTAGAGTTTGCACTAGAAGCAGCTATATGTCTCTCCAAGTGAGGTCTTATAAGGATGTCAGCAGCTCAAAGGCCTGTGCATACTGATCAGAGTTGATTGTGTAATTACCCATGTCTTTTCTGATCTTCTTAAGTTTGGCCAGTGAGAATGGCTTATGGATAATTTGGGGTCCAAATTTCTCTTTCTTACTGCTACAAGAGAAAACATTTCCATGGGTGTTCGGAGAAGCTCCTTAGGCGCCATGGCCCCTACAGTGTTGTCATCTTGTTTTGTTGGATCTAACTGGTCTCTGGGCTCTGCCTCAACTGTTGCCACCAAAACTCTAAGCCCTACAAGTTTGGCTAAATCTGGATGGTTTTGGAGGTAAACAAAGAGCTGAATAGACTGCCTGCATCCCATCTAAGAGAGAGAGTGTGTGTGTGCTTACTGGTGTGTGACAGGGAAGATGCCCCCTTCCCAGCACACCCCAGCGTGCACCCTATGAGACTGAAGCTCAGCCAGGGGCGAGTCTGGCTAAGCACCTTTTTGTGGAATTCATCAGAGTGACCTCACAGTCCACCCAGAAGACCTCCACAATCATGAGGTTTTGCCACTCTTACTCTGCCTGTTGCTACCTCTCTTTCCTTGTCTAAGTGGGGTCCTAAATATCTTTTTGTACACCCCAGATATCGCTTATGTTTTTAACTGATAATTTCCAAAACACTTCTCATTAGCCATGAATAAGAAGTGGATACCAAGACCTCCCTGTTGGTCATAATAAAATTAGGAACATATAAATATAAACCTGGAAAGGCTATCACCATTTTGTTTTGTTTGGATGCCATTAGCTTAGTAATCTAATCTTACATTTTGTATTTTAGAGGTCTTGTCTATTTTGAGAATACAAATATTCAAAACATTGTTGTCAACATATAACAGGAAATAATCTAAATAAAATGTAAAATTTTGCTCTCTAGGTCTTTTGTAAAATTTTACCAAAAGCAGAGCTATATCTTAAGGAAACCAAATTGTTTTAAACATAGAATCAATGCTGATCATTGTTTCTAAATTCTTAGGGTTCAGGTAAAAGAATAGATAGGTGTTTTATCAAAGTGATGTGTACAAAATTACAAATTGACCTGAGCCCTGATTTCTAGTACCTTCTGTTGTCTTTTAGTAAAAAACCCAAAGAACCCCCAACCATGGAAATAGTTCACCATCGACCCCCTACAGGAAGACACTCTGCTTTAAATAGAGTGAGGCAGACAAGAAGGGACTTTGGACCTCCTCGTGCTTCCTAACAGACACGGTGGTAGACGATCAGCGACTAGGGAGCCTCACTCTCCTCGGGGTAACATTTCATGTTCCCTATTGCCTACATAAGCGGAGCTAAACAGCGTCTGGTTTATATTGAGGTGCCAATAAAACCCATTATTATCTTGTGAGACTCCCCAAATGAGTACCCATCCATTCTGCCCTGTCAAAGATGGGGCACTCCTTTAAAAACCCTGTGGGAACTCAAACCTGGAAAAGACGCTCACCATGTCATATCTGCCTGTGTCCCCTCCAAATTCCCTGTACTACCTGTAGACAAGCTCAGGTATGAGAATTACCAAGACCCCTGCTTCCTGGGTCCTGGGCTCTGCTCTTTAGCCACCCGATAAAATAAGGTCCTTGCGTACATCCAAAACCCTTTTTCTCAGGATTCCTAGAGGAGGAATGGCATGTCTGTGCTCTCCTGTCATTCTCAAGCCTGTAGCGCCATCTACTTGTAAAAGACGGAAGTGACAGCGTTTTTAGTAATTGAAAACAGCAACTGAGATGTGGACTCCACCCAGACAAGGAGAGAGAGCAACAGGCAGGGAAGGATGAAGCGAGGCAGAGGTAAGAGTGGCAAAACCTCACGCTCATAGAGCCCTTCCTGGTGGACCATGAGGCCACTCTCATGGATCCCAAGAAAAGGCGCTTAGCCAGACTCACCCTAGCTGAGCTTCAATTCCTCGCATGAGATGCAAACCAGTAAACACACTCTCTCTTAGATGGGATCCCAGACATCCTAGGCGGAAGCTTGAATTCCCCTGGTGTGCATCCTCCATGACTGGAATAAGTTCGACTCCCAGGTTTTAAAGAAAAAAGCTAGCCGGGCATGGTGGCTCACGCTTGTAATCCCAGTACTTGGGAGGCGGAGACCAGATGATCCGGGTTCGCAGCCAGCCTCGGCTACTTAGTGAGACCCTGTTTCAAAATAAAGACTAAAAAATAGGGCTGGGGTGGAGCTCAGAGATAGAATGCCCCTGGGTTCAACCCCCAGTACCAAAAAAAAAAAAAAAAAAAAAAAAAAGGTTCCCATTTTCTTTTGCACTCAAGCATGGCCATGACACTCACTGGGGGATGGAGAAAAGTGACCATAACAGGGAAGCCTAAATTATAACACTATCTTGCAATTAGATCTATTCTGTAGAAAGGAGGGCAAGTGGAGTGAAGTGAGTTATATTCAACCTTTCTCTTATCTGTGAAACCATCCAGATTTACTCAAAAATTGCAAAGTTGAAACAATCCTGGTAGCAATGGCTAAGTCAGAATCCAGAGACCAGGTGGCCCCAGAAAAAGAAGGATGACAGCCCTGTAGGAGCCATGGCACTAGGAGAGCCCCTTAACATCTGGGGAACTGTGCCTGAATAGTCCCCTCCTTATCATGATACTGTCCCCTCTGACCAGGGACACCAGAAAACCAAGGGGTACCCAAAACTAAGAAACAGCAGTCAGAACTAGAACAAGGGGACCAGAAGGAATGTTTCCCTTGTGGTAGTGGGAGTAGGAGAGTTTGGACCCAAAGTGCCCATAAGCTTTTTTCTCTGGCCGAGCTTAAAGAAATTAAAAAGAAGCTACACTGCCGACCCAGACCAATATGTGCAGGCATTCTTTTTATGACCTCGTGTGGAAAGATATTAAACTGCTCCTGGATCAGATCATGACTTCACTAGAAAAAGAGCTGGTATATAAACATGCTAGGGAGGTGGGTGATAGTTATTATGCTGCCCAAAACCCCTCTGTGAGGACGGACAGACTGGTTGGGGTGGCTGAAAAGGCAGTCCTATTGGACCGTCCCCTGTGGAACCTAAAGATGAGAGGCGTGTCTGGGGAGAGAACACACAACTTGCACTGCATTCAGGAGGGACTAAAAAGGGCTAAAATCAAACCTCTTAATTACGGCTTATTACTAGACGTTCATCAGAGTCCAGATGAGTCTCCAGTGGCCTTCCTGGAAAGATTAAAGGAGGCCGTGTTAAAATTCACTAACCTAACTCTAGATTCAATAGAAGGGGGGAGGAGCATTCTCAGAGACAAATTCTTAACTACACACCAGATATAAAAGAAAAGTTCAAAAGTTGGTGTTGGATTTAGAAAAGTCCACCCTGGACTTAATGATGCAGATGATTAATTCTGTCTATTAGAGACTTGGAAAGGGAAAAACAAAAGGAAAGGCATTATGGAGAAATTCTGGCTGCCGTGCAGGTTAGCACGAATCCCATGGGAGCCCAGGCATCAGTCTGTTTTAAAAGTGGGAAGTTGGGGTATTTCAGGTGAGACTGCCCCCGACTGGGGGCTGTAAATTCTACCTCTGAGCTACATCCCCTGCTCTTTTGCTTTTTTTAGTTTGAAACAGGGTCTTGCTTAGCTGTTGAGACTGGCCTCGAACCTACAATCCTCCTGTCTCAGCTTCCCAAATACTGGGATTGCAGTTGTACACCACCACATCTGGCTAGTATTTTCATTCTTACATAATCTCTCTCTCTCTCTCTCTCTCTCTCTCTCTCTCTCTCTCTCTCTCTCTCTCACACACACACACACACACACACACACACAGAATGACCAAAGGCATGTGGAAAGAGTCTAACATTTAATTTGGTCATATATATATATATATATATATATATATATATATATATATACACACACACATCATATATATACATATGACCTATATATACATATATGATGTGTGTTTGTTTGTTTATTTATTTATTTATTTGCTGTGCTGGGGTAGGTAGCTAGATAGAAAGGAGCAATCAGGGAGGGCTGGGCAGGACCTGAGGGAAAGGAAAAAAGGGCGGGGAGACCTGAGGGGTCTCACTTGGGCACAGTGAGGAAGTGACCAACATGGGGAACCAGCCACCAACACAGACACACTAAGTGTGATGGGAAGAGACAGTGACCTTCCCAGTGCACACACAGAAGGGGAAAGGTTTCCAGCCAAATAAAGCTGAACACCTGGAAGACTTGTAGTTTTTCCACTCCAGAAAGTGGCCTATTCCAGACCCTTTTTCTGGAATGTTCTCCTTTGTTCTAGGCATATACTAGGCAAGCACTGAACTATTCCCCTGGCCCCATTTCAAGTTTTATTTTGAAACAGGGTCTCACTAAGACTGAGGGTCTCACTAAGTTGCCCAGGCTGGCCTCAAACTTGAGATCCTCCTTGCCTCAGCCTCCTGAGTAGCTGGTATTACAGGCATTTGCCAGGCTGCCCAGCTACTTGGTATATAATTTTTTATTCGATCCATACTCTAAGTCCCACTGAAGTTCCAGAAGTGTTCCAGGAACTGGGAATTTCAAAGCAAGTATTGCAAAGTACCTGCTTTGAATGGCTGAGTAGGAAAACAAAATGGGTGGCATGACATTTCAAGTATTGGTTGAAAGGGAGAGTGAAGACTTCTCAGAAAGTCAGCTATGGTTGGGTGCAGTGGCCCATGCCTATAATCCCAGCACTTGGGAGGCTGAGATAGGAGGATTCCAAGTTTGAAGCCAGCCTTAGAAAATTAGCAAAGTCCTCAGCAACTTAGTGAGACTCTGTTTTCAAATAAAAAATAAAATAGGGCAGGGGGTATTGCTTCTTGGAGATAGAATGCTCCTGGGTTACATCCCCACCCAGTATCACTAAAAGTAAAGTAAAGAAGAGAGAGAGAGAAACAGCTGTGAATTCAGAGTGAGGTAGGAGAGAGACAACCTTTTGCTCTTAGTGTGTGTATGTGTGTGTGTGTGTGTGTCTGGGGGTTGGGGCTTGTTCATGCTTTCCCACTGGGCCACATCCTCAACCACCATTTTAGATTAGAGAATAATTTATGAAAAACTTTCTTATTTCAGACCAGCAGCTCTCGTTACCAAGAAATATCTCTCGATCGAATCTCTTTATTTAAGCCTTTATCAAAATAAGTTAGTCATAGGGAGATTAAGTGTCTGATAAAGCAAACCGCTTTCTCAGTGTGGAAAGGATGTAAATGTAGCAGCTCTAAAGACCAAAGACCAGTACGGATGGCGTCTAACACCTGAGCCACTTCTCATTTGTGTTTCCTAGCTCAGAAGTGGCAGCAAACGCCTGCAGTTTCTAGAAGCTAGTCTGCCAGATACACTGCACCTTGAACTCATGGTCCCCTGAAATCTGGACTTCAGCACAGTCCAGATTTGACAAAACCTGTGTTGTCTTCCTAGTAGTGGCTGGTTTAAAACCTGCCACATTTCATAGACATCGGTTGTTATCTTGCCTGAGAATACACAATGGAAACAGTGTGATGTTCTAATCAAACCACAAAAGAGAATAAAGGCTTCCTCAAAGCATTACTTACCAAACGAAAAAGAAGTTGAAATTTAGTAAACAATAGGAAAATCCAATTCTGTTAAAAAATTGAATAGCAGTTTTAGCTTTTCTTCAGGGTTGTGTGTGTGTGGTGGGGGCAATGTGAAGGAGCCCAGAGCTTAAATGGGTCCAGCCTGGGGAGGCATCTGGGCTTGGGGCTGAGTGTGAGTTGCAGATCTGAGTTGGGGGGAAGCTTGGGGGAGGCTCTGCCACTTGGGCTTCAGCCAGAGCCTAGGAGAGTCAGGTGTAGGGTAAGGCTGCCCATGGGGAAAGGGCTGGATGGGAGGCCAGGTGTGTTCCAGTTAGCACCCTCACAACCATAACCTAAAGACTGACCACATAATGCAGAGGAAAGAAGATTTATTTGCTCGTAGTTTTCCTTGGCGGTATCGGGGTTCAGTCCACATAAGGCAGGGGACTGTATATCTCAGGGCATGGCAGCAGGAAGCAGAGAGAAGGAGAGCACGAGGCTGCACTTACATCTTGGAGGCTGGAAGCCAGAGGGAGCGAGGGGAGGAGGAACCACATATAATCCTCAGGGCCGCACCCAGGGACCCACCTCAGCCACACACACCGGCCTCCTGGGCTACCACCCAGATAAATCCACTATGGGTTTATTCACTGCTGGGATCCCAACCCTCGTGACTCAACTACACCAACCTTGAATATTAATAAATGAGCTCTTTGGGGGACATTTATACCTAACTCTAACAGGGGGCCTGGAATGTGGGGGGCAGGACACTGGGACTGGCAGAGAGTAGGAGGAGCCCAGACTGTGGGGAGGGGATGTGGGCTGCAGCGGTGGGAAGAGGGCCTGAGGGGAGAGAGCACAGGACCAGAATGGGGAGGCTAGAACTTGGGGGTCTTGTAGCCATTTAAGATAGTTGCATTGGGGGGCTGGTCATGGGGAGAGGTCTGAGTGTGGGGGAAGGATGGCTGTGGAGAAGGGGGTCATGGGGGGAAAGTGTTTAAAGACCTAGGTAGACAGAAACCCAGATGGACCAGCAGGACGTGTCATGAACAAAATCCCAGCCTGTGTGAGTACTGATTGACTAGGACAAACGTAGTCGATCTAAAGTCACCAGATTCAAAGACTCATGCAATGTGCCCAGGACTGATTTATGGTTAGACTACATCACCAAGAGCAAATCATCTGAATCCCAATAGCAAATGATTATCTCAGGATTCGTCTTTTTTTTTTTTAATCTTTTGTGGTACTGGAGATTAAACCCAGAGGCATTCTTGCTCCAAGCTACACCTTCAGCCCTATTTTATTTTTTATTTGGAAACAGGGTCTCACTAAGTTACTGAGGCTGACTTCAAACTTGTAATCCTTCTGTCTTAGCCTCTCAAGTACTGAGATTACAGGTGTGTGCTACCACATACAGCAAGGAGACTTGGTATGTATGTGTGTGGGGGGCAAGTGTGTGTTACTAGAGATTGAACCCAGGAGCATTCTACCTCCCACCCCCAGCCCCCTTTTTTTTTTTTTTTGCGGTACTGGGGATTGAACTCAGGGGCATTCTACCTTTGGGCTATACCCCCAGCCCTATTTTTTATTCTTTATTTGGAAACTGGGTCTCACTAAGTAGCGGAGGGTCTCACTAGGTAGCTGAGGCTGGCCACAAACCCGGATCCTCTGGTCTCAGCCTCCCAAATGCTGGGATTATAAGTGTACACCACCACGCCCGGCTACCCCCAGCCCTTTTTACCCTTTGTTTTGAAACGAGGTCTCACTAGGTTGCTGAGAGTCTCACTACTTGTTGAGGCTGTCCTCAAACCTATGATCCTCCTGTCTCAGCCTCCCAAGTACTGGATTACAAGTGTTCGCTATCACACCCAGCAAAAAGAGGTGATTAGGTCCAAGGAGTTCCCAGAAAGAGGGTAACCTCATTCAGGACCAGAGGGTCCTTGGCATATGTGATGCAGAAGAATTTCATCAGATGCTTGTCAGAGACATAGACACAGGTTTATTTTAAAAAGCTCTTTTTCTGTGGTACTGAGAATTGAACACAGGGGCATTCTATCTCCAAGCTACACTTCAGCCCCCCCCCCCCTTTTCCCTGTATGGTACTGTAGATTGATTCCAGAGGCATTTTGCCTCCGAGCTATACCCTCAGTCCTTTTTATTTTTGAAACAGGGTTTCACTAGGTTGCTGAGAGTCTCTCTACGTTGCTGAGGCTGTCCTCAAACCTGTGATCCTCCTCTCTCAGCCTCCCAAGTACTGGGATAACAGGTGTATGCCACATACCTGGCTACCCCCAGCCCTTTTTCATATTTTCTTTTTTTGCGGTACTGGGGATTGAACTCAGGGGCATTCTGCCTCCGAGCTATACCCTCAGCCTTATTTTTTATTCTTTATTTTGAAACAGGGTCTCACTAAGTTGCGGAGTGCCTCACTAGGTAGCTGAGGCTGGCCGCAAACCCGGATCCTCCAGTCTCAGCCTCCCAAATGCTGGGATTACAAGGGTGTGCCACCATGCCAGGCTTCATGTTTTCTTTTTATTTTGAAGCAAGGCCTTGCCAAATTGCTGAGGCTGGCCTCCAACCTGTGATCCTGCTGTCTCAGCCTTCCAAGTGCCAGGATTGTTGGTGTGCCCTTGCACCCTTCCTTTCTTTTAAGGAAGTTTGGTGAAGAGTGGCTTGGGGCGGTGTATGAGGATGCCATTAGTCTGGTGGTCACAGATGGCTTCTGGATCTGGTCATTTTTCTTGATCCCTAAGCTGATCATGGTCTTCATCATCTGATCAACAGATAACATTGGAAAATCACCCAATTATAGATTTCTCAACCTATATCCTATCCTTCTTGTTTATACTATTTACTGGTGGGATAATTACTAGGGTAAAAATCATAACTGAGTGAATTTCCAGTAACTTTAAGACTGTGAATGAACCAGGAGTGGTGGTGCAAGCTTGTAGGATTGCAGGTTCAAAGCCAGCTGCAGCAACTTAGTGAGGCTCTCTGTAATTTAGCAAGCAAGACCCTGATTCCAAATAAAAATAAAATAGGGCCGGGGGTGT
The DNA here is from genome assembly GCA_004027655.1 of Graphiurus murinus. NCBI lineage: Eukaryota > Metazoa > Chordata > Mammalia > Rodentia > Gliridae > Graphiurus > Graphiurus murinus. The sequence goes on along the minus strand of PVLC010018962.1, from coordinate 2,124 downwards.
AGCTTAGAGGGAGAATGCCCTTGGGTTTCATCCCCAGTCCTAACAACAACAAAAATATTTGAGTGGAGATTTGTAAATTTTCCAGAGATGTGGGAGTGCTGGGCCTTGCTGGGGGAGTGAAGATATGAGGAATTTCAGCAGAGGTTTCAGATTAAACTTCTGCTTTCTTTAACCTTCCTTTATGTATATTTTCTACCTATTTGTTTTTTGTTTTTGTGGTACTAGGGATCGAACCCAGGGGCATACTACCTGCAAGCTACATCTGCAGAGAGTCTCACTACTTGCTGAGTCTAGCCTCCAACCTGCGATCCTCCTGACTCAGCCTCCCAAGTACTGGAATTACAGGCATGTGCCCAGTTTCTACATATTTCTTTTATTTATTTATTTATTTATTTATTTATTTATTTATTTATTTATTTATTTATTTTTCTCTTCTTTTTGGTGTGTGGGGGGGGGCATGGGGGATTGAACCAGGGGCATTTGTTTGTTTGAAATAGAGTCATGCTAAGTTAATGAGGCTGGCTTTGAACCTGCAATCCTTCTGTCTCAGCCTCCCAAGTACTGGGATTACAAGCATGTGCCACCACGCCTGGCTTGTTTACTGAACTTGATGCTATCAATAACCCATTTTACATAAGGGAAAACCGAGGTGTGGAGAGGGAAGTCTCTTGCTACAAAGCCGTGAGACCAGGATTCAAATCCAGGTGGTCAGTTTCCAGAATCTGTGCCTTGCAGCTGGGCATGGTGGTGCACACTAGCAATCACAGTACTCGGGAGGCTGAGGTGGGAGGATCACAGGATAGGCCAGCCTCAGCAACTTAGGGAGGTCCTGTTTCAAAATAATAATTTTTTTAAAGTCTGGGAGTATACATAAGACATACAATGCCCCTGGGTTCAATCTCCAGTACCACACGCACACCTGCACACACTCACGCATACCTGCACCTGCCCGCACACACACTCGTGCGCAAATTCACAAGACCCTGGCCGTGGCAGTGTCGGTGGACCCTGGGTGGGAGGCAGGTGGGGCAAAGGAGGATGAGGGAGAAGCCGGGTTGGGAGGACTCTCTCCCAATGCAGCTGCAAGGGAGGGGGGTTTGACCTCCTTCTTTCTTCATTTCCTTTCCTGTCCACTTCCCAGCATGCTCCGGAGCCGCCAAGTGCTCCCGAGGGCCCACATGGTCACTCTGTGTGCAGATTGGTGCTGGGGATCAATGGGGACCAAGGGGGACCTAGCTCTGGGCCTCACACATGCTAGGCTGTCACTTCACTGCTGAGCCACCACACCAGCCGAAATCCACTGGTTGAGAGGAAGCCAATATTGATTTCCCTCTAAGTAGTGCTATTCCTCCTCCTCTTTCTTCTTCCTCTTTTTTCTTTTCTTTTTGGTACTGGAGATTGAACCCCAAGGCATTCTACCTCCAAGCTAAATCCCCAGTCCTTTTTATTTTTATTTTTTGTGGTACTGGGGTTGGGACTCAGAGGAATTCTACCTCTGAGCTACACCCCCAGCCCTCTTTTTTATTCTTTATTTTGAAACAGGGTCTCACTAAGTTGCAGAGGGCCTCCCTAAGAAGCTTAGGTTGCCTGAAAACCTTCAATCCTCTGGTCTCATCCTCCAATGTATTGGGATTACAAGTGTATGCCACCACACCCAGTTTATTTTGTGTGTGTGTGTGTGTGTGTGTGTTTGTGTGTATGGCACTAGGGATTGAACCCAGGGGCATTCTACCTCCAAGATACACCCCCACCCCAATTTTATTTTTATTTTGAAACAGGATCTCGCTAGGTTGATGAGAGTCTCACTACTTGCTGAGGCTGTCCTTGAACCTGCAATACTCTAGTCTCAGCCTCTCAAGTACTGGGATTACAGACTTGTGCCACCACACCCAGCTTATTTTTTTTTTATATACCTGTTAGCCATTGAACCCAGAAACATTGTACTTCTAAGGTATACATCCAGCATTATTTTGAAACAGGGTCTCATTATGTTGCTAAATTCTTGAAGTTGGCCTTGAACCTGTGATCCTGCTCTCTCAGCCTCTCAAGTTACTGGGATTACTGGCATGTGCCATCATGCCAGACCTTTGCCCTTTTTTTTTTTTTTTTTTTTTTTTTTTTTTT
>PVLC010018961.1:0-31294 GCA_004027655.1 Graphiurus murinus | reverse complement strand
CCTCAAAGAGATCTGGAGCGGGGAGTGACACCCCACTGGCATTTTACAAAGGGAAAACAGATACAAATAGACACATACACAGACAGTCAGTCAGATGGGTCCATGGTCAGAAGGACAGGAATCTTCAGACAACAGCTAAACCAGTGGGACAAGAACCGGCATTTACATGTGGGGACAAGCCCCCATGTGGGTTTCCTGTCCCAGCACAAGAGGTGCCACAGAAGTTCCCGCCTAGGGAAACAACTGAATGCCCCCAAGAAGGGGGCACTATCAAGAAGGGGGTGCTAGATGTGAGAAATCAAAGGGCTGTGGAGCGCACTCCGCAGGCACTTACCCAGATGGCCAAGGTTGTCATGGCTAACTGAATTCAGTTTTTAATTTTTTTTTTTTTCCATTATTTTTACCTAGAGACTAAAATTGACCTTGGCGTCTGTCTCACTCATACACACACACTTGTCACACATACATGCCTGACCTGAAACCTGATGAATTCCGGTTTCATGTCCCTCAGGGGCTACTTGGAGAATTCCCAAGGGGTGATCAAACCCCTTTTCTGCTACTCTGGGGGATCAGACTGAGCCCCAGGGTGGTCTACGGTGATTCAGAAGTCAGCACTGGAAAATGATCTGTTTTGTCTCTGGCCTAAAACCATGCCAGGCCTTGTTGATTTTTTTTTTTTTCCCCCGTGGTACTGGGAAATGGACTAGGAGCATTCTGCCTCAGAGCTACACCCCCAGCACTATTAAATTAATTAATTCATTTTTGTGATTCTGGGGATTGAACTCAGAGGTATTCTACCTCTGTGCTACAGCCCCAGACCTTTTTATTTTTTGTTTTGAAGCAGGGTATTGCCAGGTTGCTGAAAGTCTCCCTAAATTGCTGAGGCTTGTCTCAAACCTGCAATCCTGCTGTCTTAGCCTCCCAAGTACTGGGATTACAGGTGTGTGCCACCTTGCCGTGTGTGTGTGTGTGTGTGTGTGTGTGTGTGTGTGTGTTACTGGGGATTGAATCCAGGGGCATTCTACCTCTGGGCTACACCCCTGATGAGGTAGCCTAGGAAGCGGAAATTTAGGTAGGATGATGGTAATGGGAGGATCCAGAAAAATATAGTTTTTAAAATATAGGTTTTTTTTTAAAAAATCAGGGGAGTTAAGCTAACTCCACCCCTTGGAAGTTCTTTGAGTTAAGCTAACTCCACCCCTTGGAAGTTTTTTCTTAGGAAGCCTGCCTCACATGAGTTCCACTCCCCAATCTCCGGTCCTGCCCACCACCTGCAACTTCCGGGCCCTATCTGACCACCTATTCGCCCACCTGAATCTGAGGAAGAGGAGGAGCGAAACCCTTAAAAGTCAGAGTCAAGACGCCGACTTCCTCTTCTTCCCTGGAGGCGCGCAGCGTGCCCTTCTCCTCCATGCCTTACCCCCTTCCCGCTTCCCGCTTCCCGCTCCTTGCCTTCCCTTCCCCTTTCTCCCAGTTTCCCTTTAAGTTCTTAAAATAAACCTGCCTATGTTGTTTCTGACTGGCACGTGTTAAAATTCTTTTTTCCACGAGCCAAGGACCTACGGATTTGGGGTTCACCGTACCCCATCACACCCCCAGCCCTATTTTTATTTTTAATTTTGATATAGGGTCTTCTTAGGTTACCTAGAGTCTCCCTGAGTTGCTGAGGCTTGTCTTGAACCTGTGATCCTTCTGTCTCAGCCTTCCATTACAGGTGTGCTGCACGACCAGTCTTACTGACTTTTTTTTTTTTTTTTTTGCAGTACTGGGGATGGAACCCAGCGGCATTCTACCTCTGAGCTACACCCCTAGTCCTATTTTTTATTCTTTATCTTGAAACAGGGTCTCACTAAGTTTTGGAGGGCCTCACTAAGTAGCTGAGGCTGGCCCCAAACCTGGGATCCTCCTATCTCAGCCTCCCAAGTATTGGGATTACAAGCGTGTGCCACCATGCCCAGCTTCTTGCTGACTTTTGACAGAGCCGCTGTGCAGAATGTGCAGCAATTTGGGCTGGAAGAGGAGTGAGGTAGAGGATGACCTCCTTTGCCTCCTTGGCCTGTTGAATCCCTTGTTTTCTTTCCCTTTTGGTAGTGGGGGCTGAACCCAGGGGCATTATACCTCAGAGCTACCTCCGAGCAGCTAAATTGTGGAAGGGCTCACTAAATAGCTGAGGCTGGCTGAGAACCTGCGATACACCTGTCTCAGCCTCCCAAGTACTGGGATTACAAGCGTGCACCCCACGCCTAACTGAATTCCTTTCATTTTTTTTTTTTTTTGTGGTACTGTGGATTGAACTCAGGGGCATTCTACCTCCGAGCTATACCCCCAGCCCTATTTTTTTATGCTTTTATTTTGAAACAGGGTCTCACTAAGTTGCAGAGTGTCTCACTGGGTAGCTGAGGCTGGCCGCAACCCGGATCCTCCGGTCTCAGCCTCCCAAATGCTGGGATTATAAGCGTGTGCCACCACCCCCCGGCTCCTTTCATTTTTAAATATGACAAATGGGGTCTCTGCCAGTTTGGGGTAACCCTCTTTTGAAGTTCCCAGTTCTCTCTCTCACTTGGGGAGTTTAAAACAAAAACAGAAACAAAACACTAGCTAGGTGTGGTGGCGCACGTTTGTAATCCCAGTATTTGAGAGGCTGAGATAGGAGGATCACAGATTCGAGGCTAGCCTCAGCTACTTAGTAAGACTCTCCACAATTTTATGAGACCCTGTTTAAAAATAAAGAATAAACCAAGTGTGGTGGCACATGCTTGTAATCCCAGTATTTAGGAGGCTGAGGTGGGAGGATTGCAGGTTCGAAGCCAACCTCAGCATATTAGTGAGGCTCTCAGCAACCTAGCGAGACCTTGTTTCCAAATGAAAAATAAAATAGGTCTGGGGTCTAGCTTGGAGGTAAAAGGCCCCTGGGTTTCATCCCCAGTATCACCCCCCCATGTATATATGGGGGGGTTTGATACTGATATATATGTATCAGCATTTCGTATGTATCAGCATTTCATTTTATGTAAATCATGCTCCGAAAAAATTAAGTACAATTAACTTATTATTTTAGGTACCAGGGATTGAACCTAGCTACACCCTGGCCCTATTTTATTTATTTGCAAACAGGGTCTCCTTAGGTTGCTGACAGCCTTGCTAAATTGCCCAGGCTGGCTTTGAACATGCGATCCTCCTGTTTCAGCCTCCCAAATGGGGTTACAGGCGAGCGGGTTACCACGCCCGGCTTCTAAGTACTGATTATCTAAAAAAAAAAAAAAAAAGTTTTAAATATTGATGTCGAGGCTCTTCCCTGGATGGACCCGTTTAATGAGAATCTGCGAACCCCGAGATTGGGCTGGGCACTTGGGAAAATTCCGCAGGCAGCTGCGGGTGCAGCCGGGAAGCCTGCGCCTTGGTGGAGGGGTTCGCCGACCGCCTAGTGTTTCAGGCTCGGGCTCGGCTCGGTCACTCTTGGGGCGCTCCGCAGCAGCGCAAGGCTCTAGGCAGCCGGGTCGCCATCGCCAGCCTCCGGCCGCCCCGCTGCCTCGTGGCCAGGAACAGACCTGCCCACACAAGGGGCCGGCCGGCCTCGTGGCGCAACGGTAGCGCGTCTGACTCCAGATCAGAAGGTTGCGTGTTCAAATCACGTCGGGGTCAGCTAGCATTTTGTTCCTTAAACAAAAGATCCCCTTAATTTTAACTCGGGTTCGGCTCCCAGTGCTTGGATAAGAAAGTTTCTAAGGGTTTCTGGAGCAAAATCCCGAAGTCGCTCTGTCTGGGGAGCTCAGAGATCTCTCAGGGCGTTTACAGCGGATGCAGGCAATTCTGGGCGGACGGCTGGCTCCGGAACAGGCGCAGCTCCTGAACGCTCGGCCTGGAGGGAAGGGGGCGAGCGCTCGCGCAGGCCAAGGGTTCGCTCTGTTTGCGCACGGCGGAATTTTCGAGCCGCGCTAGATCGCCTGGAAAGGCACGCCCTTCGCCGCGGGGGTAGGAATTCAGGCCCCAGAGAAGAGAACCGAAGGGAGACTTCCGTGGACGAGGTGGCCGAGTGGTTAAGGCGATGGACTGCTAATCCATTGTGCTCTGCACGCGTGGGTTCGAATCCCATCCTCGTCGATGTGCGGTTGCCTGGGCCCTGCATTAAGTTTTGTAATCTCAAAGCAAGGATTTCTCTTGTCCGTACAGGTAGAGCGCTCTTTCCTTCCTTGGGGTTGTCTTCCATCAGTTAATCGTTTTCCAGGTCCTTCTAGGATCTAGAAGTAATTATGTGTCCATCTGCCACGGAGTTGACCAGGCCAATAAAGTAAGGCGAACGAACACTTAGGTGGGCGCCGTGGCTTAGTTGGTTAAAGCGCCTGTCTAGTAAACAGGAGATCCTGGGTTCGAATCCCAGCGGTGCCTCTGCTGTTTCTCCTGCTTTTATAAAGACCAGATACCCTGACGCTCCAAACCATGCGTACAATTCTTTCCCCGGAGTGTTACTTCTCCGAATCCATCTGTTCACTTAACTTCTTTCCCCAAATCTGCCGCGCCCTGTCAGGCGATTTATGTTTTTGCGCCAAGGTCGTACTTGCGCCTGAACGTTGCAGCTAAGCTCCCGAGTTACATCGTTCGTGCCTGTCAGTGTTTCAGCTTGGCTTTTAACTTGCATAAATGTTCAGAAGGTATATTTAAACCAGACAATCTTATATTTATTGTTCAGAGGACTTCTGAACAATAAAATTCCTTCATATAGCTTCGAGTCGGCTCTTAACTGTCGACTGGCCGGTTAGCTCAGTTGGTTAGAGCGTGGTGCTAATAACGCCAAGGTCGCGGGTTCGATCCCCGTACGGGCCAGCAGGTGACCTTTTAAGATGCAAGTTGAGCTGTACTTTTTTCAGAGACAGAAAATACATAAAGTGTGTCTGGTTAAAGATCGCGAAGCGACATTTCCAATCCGGAGATGTTTTACATTCCAAAAAGAAATATTCTGGGGTTCAATCCAAAATGGGTGTTGCCTTGGTTGGGTGTAGAGAAAATGTACGTCTGTGATTCTGATCTAAATTTCAGGACCATAACATGTGACCTTTCTACATGAATTGTAATTTGCTATGTGAATTGTAAACAGAAGACTGCCAGGAAGTGGGACAAAATTATCTCAAATCACTACCTGTGGTGTTAGGAATGGTTAGGAATAAAGTTTCAAGTGTTCCCATTTCCACCAGAACCAAAAAGTCCAACTGTCCAGTCCCTGCTTGTCCATGAGGACCTAGAAGATAACTGTCCCCTCCTTTTCTACAGAACCTTGCTTGCATTTCTGCTTTTACTGGATCTCTGTCCCACATTTCCCCTCAGATCCAATGCTTAACAGCAGGAACCATATCCTTTGCCATCTAATTTGAAACCCCCCATCCCACTCCCAGCCCCAGCCCCAAGGGAGCTCCATGAACAAGCCTGGCCCTCCTTCTCATTTCGTTGCCTGGTCAACCCCTGCACCCCCACACAAATGCAGCCTCAGCCTTAGCAGCAGCAGCACTTTAATTCCACAAAAACTCAGAAAGCCAAAATGGATTAGAATACTCCACAACAGGTGGGCTTCGAAACCAGCAACAATTAGACCTGAATCCTGAGAACAGTGAGACACCTCCCACCTCACCCCTGCACCATGCCATGCATTCCTCTTAGCTTCATCCCAGTTCTGGCGGCGGGAAGTGGTACTGTAGGGGACCAGAGGGCAGAAGCAGCAGGTTCTCCATCTGCAGGCACGCTTGTTTGCCTGCCGAGTGTGTGGCCAGGGACCACTCACGCTCCCAAAGCCCCTGACACCTGAGATGTGGCCACCGGAGTCAGGAACGGCCACAGTGGGGCTGGGGTCTCCTCCGTTTCCTTCTCTTCATCACCTATGGGAATCATGTCCCCATTCTCAAGCTGAGACGCAAGATCCTGGGTTCCCAGGCTTGGTGCTCTAGCTAGGGAGGAGAGTTGGGAAGAACAGGGTAGCTACAGATGGCCAACTGAATAGAAGCAGAGCAACATTCCCTCCCACCAGGAGAACTGTTAGAACTTTCTCCACATAAACTCCCTAAGGCCAGAGAAAGGGCCCCGGCCAGCGAAACGCATCTGGAAGAAGCTCCCACACATAGACCTCCCATAGCGGGCAGTTCCCAGCAGGGCTCCGCCAAGAGTCCCTAGGGTCCTGCTGGGCCCTGTCCTGGGTCGGCCCGGACTCTCCTGATCTCCTGGTCACTTGCACAGGGCCTCCAACACCTCCAGAGTGCGGCGGATGTCTCGGACTTGGCGCGCCAGCCCTTGAACTGGCTGCAGAGCCCGCTCCAGCTCCTCGCAGCGCGCAAGCAGAGTGTACATGCCCTTGATGCTCATGTCCACAGCCTCTCCTAAGGAGTCCACGGCGTCGCGGTAGGTCTGGATGCAGCCCACGCTCAGTGCAGTCAGCTCCTGCACCGCACCACCCAGCCCGCGAAGCAGACGGTCCACCCTGCCGCCCAGCTCGCGACTCAGCCGCTCCAGATCCCGCAGCACGTCGGGGTCAATGGGTGGGATGGCGGGCGTGGGTGCGGGAGCTAGGCTGGGCCGCGCGGGGGCCGGGGGAACCGGTGGAGGGGCGGCGCTCAGACGGATCTTGAGTTGCAGGTTGTTGGCGACAAAGTGGGTGAGGTCGCCGTGGCGGCTCACCGTGCCCTCCAGCTCCAGGGGGCTGGAGATGGTGGCGCGGCGTCCGCCGCCCGCGCCGGACTCGGCACCCCCCGCCGGCCCCGCGCCGCCGCACGCCCCGCTCAGCCCATCCAGGCTGCGGCTGTCCTGAAGGCGGCTGGAGAACGAGCGGCCAGCCCTGCCGGCCGCCGCCGCCTCCTCGTCGTCGTGCTCTCCCTCCGCCGGCTGCGGCTGCTCCCCGTCCATCTCGACGGCCCCCGGGCTCCCTCGACGGCAGACCCTCGCGGCTGCCGGCTGCGCCGCTGCCGGCTCAGGGTCCTCGTGTCGCGAGGGCGGGTTCGCGTCGTGCTCCGGACCTGGCGCCCCCCGGCGGTTCCCGGTCCCCGATGGCGTCACTCGGGGGCCGGGCTCGTCCTTCCGAGCCTCGCGTTCCGGCCGGGGGACGAGGCTGCGGCTCCAAGTCTTCGGGGACGGCCTGGGTTGGCGGCTCGCGCCCCCAACGTTCTCGGCCTCTTCCTCCCCGGACACCCGCAGGCCTGAGGGCGGCTTAGAGGGCGCTCGGCCCAGCCCGCTGCTGAGAACCGCGGCCTGCTGTTCCGCCAGCGACAGAAGGTCCGCCTCGGGCCCGGGCCGCCCCCGAGACGACTCCATACTGAGGTGGGGGCTACACCGAAGGAATCGGTCCGCCCCGGGCCCGGGAGGCGGCGCCGGCGCCTTTAAGGGGCGTTGGTAGAGGCACGCCGATTGGCCCCTGGCTGACAAAGGTAAGGACAGGAAGAACGCTCGGATTGGTTGCGGCTACCAGGAAGTCCCAGAAGAAGAGCTGTTATTGAACCGCCGCACACGGCGAGAGCCAGCCGGGTGGAGGAAGGCGGCGACAGCTGCGCTCCTCGCCCCGCCCTTTCAGAAAGTTGAAGGGGCAAATCTTAAAGGAAAAACCAGTGCTCAATGGGGGCGGAGCTCTGGCTCTTCTTGCCCATAATTGTCGAGCTCACAATTATTCTTCTCCCACTTCTTTTGTACTACTGGGGATTGAACCAAGAGGCATCCTATCTCCTCCTTTTTAAATTTTATCTTTTTTTTTTTTTTTGAAACAGGGTCTCCCCTCGGTTGCTGAGTCTCGCTAAATTGCTGAGGCTGGCTGGTTTTGAACCTGCGATCGTCCTGTTTCAGCCTCCCTAGTATAGACGTGCGACACCACGCTCCGCTTCCCCCAAAATTCTTGCTTAGTAAACACACCAAGTAGGGACCGGAATTGGGGTTTCTAGAGATTCATGAGATGGAAATGGTGTATCCTGGTTGGACCCAAAGAGTTGAACAGCACCTAGTTGACCAAGAAGGATAAAACCAGAATTCTCAGCAGAGCATAAATGGTCGGTTCCGTCGTTTTGGGGTGACAGATCTGGCCATTGAACTTGCCAGAGCAATTCCTGTGGACAGCGCCGCGGGGGCCCAAGGGCTTTCCTGTACTTTTGCCATTCACGCGTTTTCTGTCACCTGTCTCCACATCTGAAGTGTCTCCCATTAGAGGACAGTGTGTGATTTTACTCCAAGGTAAAATATTCGACTACAAGATCACAGATTCTGATACGCAGTTGTTTTGTTTTGTTGGCGCTGGTAATAAAATCCAAGACCAGCAAAACAAAACATGATAAGCATTCTCTACCACTGAGCTACACCCTTAGCCCCCTTGGTAAGTACTTTATAGGAAATAAAGTGAGACTGAGTATTACTGGGCAGATGATGAGAAGATATTGACTGGAAAGAATGAGAAAGATCCAGCCACCTTCCAGGCAGAAGGAAGAACAACTTGTGCTAAGTCTCAGAGACAAAAAAGGCTTCATATATTTAAGGAATTGAGGTGGCAGGAGAGGAGATATTGGGGCTAAAATAAAATGAGCAACTCTTTGGCATCACACACCCGGAATTCCAGTACTTAGGAGGCTGAGACAGGAGGATCACAGATTATCAGCTGGTCTCAGCAATTTATAGTGAGACCCTCCACAATTTAGTGAGACCTTGTTTCAAAATTAAAAAATTAAAATAGGGCTGGGGGTATAGCTTGGAGATAGAATCCTCCTGAGTTCCATCCCCAGTACCACAATAAATAAATAGATAAATAAATAATAGGGCTGGGGGTGTAGCTCAGAGGTAGAATGCCCCTGGGTTCAGTCCCCAGTTCCACAAAAACAAACAAACAAACAAAATGAGCAAAGAAGATTTTGAACAACCAAACTGAAGAAGCAGGTGGTGGCCACAGCATGCAGGGCCTTGGATTTCCTGTTGGGGAATGGAGATTTCTTCAAACTGCAGTGTTGCTACAGACACGGGAAAGGTTAACTACAAAATATAGCCAAACCCTGAGACATTTGTATTTAATAAAAATAATTCACTCATGCTCCTTAGCTGATAACGAATGTATTTCTTTTCTTGTTTTGTTTTGGTACTGGATATTAAACCTCTGAGTTACAGACCCTGCCCTTTTTATTATTTATTTTTTTGTGGTACTGGGGATTGAACCCAAGAGCATTCTATCTCTGAGCTAGACCCCAGCCCCCCCACCCCCTTTTTTTTGGTTCTGGGGATTGAACCCAGGGGCATTCTACCTCTGAGCTACACCCCCAGTCCTATTTTTTATTCTTTTTTTTTTGCGGAACTGGGGATTGAACTCAGGGGCATTCTACCTCCAAGCTATACCCCCAAGCCCTATTTTTTATTCTTTATTTTGAAACCGAGTCTCACTAAGTTGCGGAGTGCCTCACTAGGTAGCTGAGGCTGGCCGCGCACCCGGATCCTCCTGTCTCAGCCTCCCGAATGCTGGGATTACAAGCGTGTGCCACCATGCCCAGCTTTTTATTCTTTATTTTTGAAACAGGGTCTCACTAAGTTGTCGAGGGCCTCTTTAAGTAGCTGAGGTTGGCTGTGAACTGGGATCTTCCTGTCTCAGTCCCCACCCCCTTTTTTTGTGGTACTGGGAATTGAACCCAGGGGCATTCTACCTCTGAGCTCCACCCCCAGCCCTATTTTTTTATTCTTTATTTTGAAACAGAGTCTCACTAAGTTGTGGAGTGCCTCACTAGGTAGCTGAGGCTGGCTGCGAACCCGGATCCTCTGGTCTCAGCCTCCCCTTTTTAAACATTCTTTATTAAAAAAATTTTTTTTATAGCCGGGAGTGGTGGCGCACGCTTGTAATCCCAGTACTTGGGAGGCTGAGACCGGAGGATCCAGGTTCGAGGCCAGCCTCAACTATTTAGTGAGATCCTCTGCAACTTAGTGAGACCCTGTTTCAAAATAAAGAATAAAAAATAGGGCTGGGGGTGTAGCTCAGAGGTTGAATGCCCCTGGGTTCAATTTGCAGTACCTCAAAAAATTATTATTATTATTATTATTTGGTACTGGGCTATACTCCAGCTGTATTTTATTTTTTATTTGAAAACAGAGTTTTGCTGAGTTGCTGAAAACCTCACTAAATAACTGAGGCTGACTTCAAACCTGCAATGCTCCTGTCTCAGCCTCCCAAGTACTGGGATTACAGGCATGTGCCAGCACAATTGGCTAATTATTTTGAAACAAGTTCTCACTAAGTTGTGGAGGGCCTCACTATGCTGCCAGGGCTGGCCACAAACCTGTGGTGTCCCTGTCTCAGTCTCCCAAGTACTGGGAATATAAGCATGCACCACCATTCCCTCCTTCTCCTCCTTCTTCTTATTACTATTATTATAGTTATTTGTGGTACTGGATGTTGAACCCAGGGGCATTCTACCTCTGAGCTATACCCCCAGCCCTATTTTTTATTCTTTATTTTGAAACAGGGTCTCACTAAGTTGCAGAGGGCCTCGCTAAGTTGCTGAGGCTGGCTTCCAACCTGCGATCCTCCTATCTCAGCCTCCTAAGTACTGAGGTTACAATCATGTGCCACCACACCCAGATTTTATTTTTTACTTTGAAACAGGATATCACTAAAATGCTGAGGGTCTCACTAAATTTCTAAGGCTGCTCTTGAACCTGTGATCCTCCCAAGTACTGGGATTATAGGTGTGTACCACTGTACCTGTTTCATGCTTGTCTTTTTTGTACAATGGGGTCATAGTTGGCCTTGCAGATCTTGCAGGCAGTATCTTCCTTCCTAGGACACAGGGCCAACCCTTGAAATGGTACCCACAGGGTGTGCAGCCTATGTGGGAGTCAGCAGCCACAGGTGAGCACATCCTCCGCAGATACCTTCACATCGATGTCACAACTGGTGTGGGCACAGATCTGGTCAGAAATGGCTTCCTTGGCCCCAGATGCTCACAAGAGCCAGGGTCTCTGATTTCTGATGGTGGGTCGGTTTGGCCTCTGTTTCTGGACAACCAAAGTTTTGGGATAGATTCACATCCTCGGCAAAGGCAACTCTCTGGGGGTAGCCAGGGCTCACCCAGGAAGGAAGCACTTGGCTTCTTCACGTAGCTCAGGTCCACACTGTAGGTAGGAGTTGTGGCCAGGCTGCCAGGTAATGTTGATTTAAGGACCCTCATGAAAAACAACCCCTTAGCCAGGTGCGGTGGCGCATGCCTGTAATCCCAGTACTTAGGAGGCTGAGCCAGGAGGATTGCAGGTTTGAAGACAGCCTCATCGAGTAGTGAGACTCTCATCAACCTAGCAAGAACCTGTTTCAAAATAAAAATAAAGAATAGGGCTGGAGGTATAACTCGAAGGGAGAATGCCTCTGGGTTCAATCTCCAGTGCCACAAGAAAACAAAACAAAACAAAACAAAACAAAAAATAATCCCTTAGGACTGAGAGATGAATACCTCTCAGAGGAAATAAGACAGCCTAGTTAGTCTTATGGGGTTAACAGCCATACTAGAAAATTAGGAGTTAATCGGGGTGTGGTGGCACACACCTGTAATCCCAGTACTAGGGAGGCTGAGACTGTAGGATCTGGGTTTGTGGCCAGCCCTTCCTGTTTAAAAAATAAAGAATAAAAAATAGGACTGGGGGTATAGCTCAGAGGTAGAAAGCCCCTGAGTTCAATCCCCAGTTCCTCCCCCCCCCAAAAAAAAACAACCAACAACAAAAACAAAACCAAAAACAAACTAGGAGTTAAAAGGCAAACTAGTCTTCAAGGCTATGAGAGTGCAATAACATGCCAGGAAATGGGAGACTGTGAAGTCAGTTCAATCTTCTGAGATTATGTGGTCAGCAGAAAGGCCAACTAAAGCCAGACAAAGCAGGAAAATGATATCAGAGACTCAGATGATAATGATAAGGGCCACTCCAGGTGGTGAGGGAATGGAAGAACACGTGCAGAGTACTCTCTGAAATGACTGAGGAACTACCTTTACCTTATTAGCATGGCAAGACACACGCCTAGGGGGAGACTTAAGATGGTAATGAGACAGGGGAGGCAGGAGGAAGAGTGCAAGTTTGACTTGGGTCCCCCTCTACACGTGAGGACTTCCAGAAACGTAGTGCCTGCCCACCCTGTAGGTGCCATAAAAGCAGTACCCTTTTATTCTCTGCTTGAGTTAAGGTTCCTGTCTCCCCTGGGCTTGGTGGCACATGCTTGTAGTCCCAGTACTTGGGAGGCTGAAACAGGAAGATCACAGGTTCGAGGACAGCCTCAGCAATGTAGACTTTCAGCAGCTAGTGAGACCATTTAAAAATGGGGTGGAGGAGCCAGATGTGGTGGCCCACGCTTGTGATCCCAGCATTTGGGAGGCTGAGACCGGAGGATCCGGGTTCGCGACCAGCCTCAGCTACCTAGTGAGGCACTCTGCAACTTAGTGAGACTCGGTTTCAAAATAAAGAATAAAAAATAGGGCTGGGGGTATAGCTCGGAGGTAGAATGCCCCTGAGTTCAATTCCCAGTACCGCAAAAAAAAAAAAAAAAAGGGCGGGGGGTATACCTCTGAGGTAGAATGCCCCTGGGTTTAATCTCCAGTACCACAAAAATGAAAACAAACAAAAAGGCCTGGTGGCCTATGCCAGTAATCCCAGTAGCTGAGAGGCTGAAATAGGATCACAGGTTTAATGATGGCCTCAGCGAGTAGTGAGATGCTCATTAACCTAGTGAGACCCTCTTTCAAAGTAAAACATAAGCCTGGTACAGTGGCACATACTTGTAATCCCAGTACTTGGAAGGCTGAGACAGGGGGATCACAGGTTCAAAGCCAGCCTCAGCAACTTAGTGAGGCTCTCAGCAACTTAGCGAGACCCTGTTCCCAAATAAAAAATAAAATAGGCCAGATGTGGTGGATTATGCTTGTAATACCAGTACTTGGGAGGCTGAGACAAGTTCAAAGCCAGCCTCAGCTACTTAGTGAGGCAATTGGCAACTTAGTGAGACCCTGTTTCAAAATAAAGAATAAAATAGGTCTAGGGGTATAGTCCAGAGGTAGAAGGCCCCTAGGTTTCATCCCCAGTACCACAATAAATAAATAAATAAATAAATAAATAAATAAATAAATAAGATGAAATGAAATGAAAGAGCCCAGCATGGTAGTGCATGCCTGTAATCCTAGTACTTGGAGGCTGAGAAAGGAGGATCACACATTCAAAGACAGCTTCAGCAAGTAATGAGACTCTCATCAATCTAGTGAGACCCTGTTTCAAAATAAAAATAAAATAGGGCTGGGGGTGTAGCCCACAGGTAGAATGTCCCTAGGTTCAATCCCCAGTACCACACACACATACACACACACACACACACACACACACACACACACACACACCAAAAAAAAAAAAAAAAATCAATCCAGGTGTGATGGTGGTACACACTTGTAATCCCAATATTTGGGAGACTGAGACAGGAGGATCTCAGGTTCACCACCAGCCTCAGCTACTTAGGTCCTCCGCAATTTAGTGAGACTCTGTTTAAAAATAAAGAATAAAATATAGGGCTGGGGGTGTAGCTCGGAGGTAGAATGCCCCTGGGTTCAATCTCTACTACCCCCCCCCCCACACACACACAAAGATTCCTGGCCTCCACCCCTACCGTGGTACTACCTCCCTCTGGCTCAGACAGAAATCCCTAACAAAGTCTTGGGTGTGCTCAATTTTTTTCTGGGTCCAGTGTTTGTTTCTACAGCTCTGGATCCAAGAACCTCAGCTCTGTGACAGCATAAGGGTTGTGAACAGAAATGACCAGCACATCCAGCAGGGGCTGGAAATATGATCTGCTCCTGTGTCTGGTCATCACCAGGCAGCAGGCGGTGGCCAAGAGGTGCTACAATTTGGGAGCTGGATCCTAGTGTCACTGAGCTCAGCTGCTGAGAGTGGAGGAGAGGTGGACACCAAACTGAGCGAAGAAGCAGGGGAGGGCTCTTGGTAGATGAACTGCCGCCTGCCCCTGCCAGAGTGGATTGTTAATAGCCCAGTGCTTGACCTTCCATGCTTTTCCCGGGACACACGTCCCTACACACATTGTACACAAATATAAGGCTTCCTTGTTTGTTCCAAAAGTGGAACTGTACTCTATACAATTTGCTTTCCTGGCCGGGTGTGGTGGCACACTCTTGTAATGCCAGCATTTGGGAGGCTGAGACTGGAGGATCCGGGTTCGTGGCCTACCTCAGCTGCTTAGTGAGGTCCTCAGCAATTTAGTGAGACCCGGTTTCAAAATAAAGAATAAAAAATAGGGCTGAGGGTGTAGCCCGGAGGTAGACTGCCTCTGGGTTCCATCCTCAGTACCACAAAACAAAACAAAACAAAACAAAAAAGCCCCCCAAACAAACAAACAAACAAACAAACAAAAAACCAATTTGCTTTCCTCAACAAATACATCATGGATGTACCTCCAAGTCAATAGATAGAAAACTGAATTAAGAACTACACCTCTGCCAGGCATGGTGGCACACATCTGTAATCCCAGTACTTAGGAGGCTGAGACAGGAGGATGGCAGGTTTGAGGCCAGCCTTAGCAACTTAGCGAGATTGTGTTTCAAAAAAAAAATGGGTTGGGGTGTAGCTCAGAGGTAGAATGCCCCTGGGTTCAACACCCAATACCATGAAATAAGATAAATAAGCATTGTGGGCTCCTAAGTGCCTGATACTGTCCTAGCCTCTAGGGACAAACTAGTTCCCACTCTCAGAGATTACTTTCTAGTGGGGAAGACAGATCATGAGCTGTAAATAAACCAATAAGCAAAAGCTGGGCATGGTGGTGCATGCCTGAAACCCCAGTACTTGTGAGGCTGAGACAGGAGGATTGCAAGCTTGTGTGGCCAGCCTCAGCAGCTCAGTGAGACCCTCTGTAACTTTAATGAGATCCTGTTTCAAAAAAAAAAAACAACAAACAAACAAAGCCGGGCGTGGTGGCGCACATTTGTAATCCCAGCATTCAGGAGGCTGAGACCGGAGGATCCAGGTTCGCGGCCAGCCTCAGCTATCTAGTGAGGCACTCCGCAACTTAGTGAGACCCAGTTTCAAAATAAAGAATAAAAAATAGGGCTGGGGGTGTAGCTCGGAGGTAGAATGCCCCTGAGTTCAACCCCCAGTACCGCAAAAAAAACAAAAACAAAAACAAAAACAAAAACAAAAAACAGGGCTGGGGGTGGAGCTCAGAGGTAGAATGCACCTGAGTTCAATCCCCAATACTACTACTACTACTACTACTACTAATTCTTCCAGAGTGAGAAGTGTTATGAAGAAAATAAACCAAGCCAGGCATGATGGTGCACTCTTGTAATCCCAGCATTTGGGAGGCTGAGACTGGAGGATCTGGGTTTGCGGCCAGCCTCAGCTATCTAGTGAGACACTCCGCAACTTAGTGAGACTTGGTTTCAAAATAAAGACTAAAAAATAGGGCTAGGGGTATAGCTCGGAGGTAGAATGCCCCTGAGTTCAATCCCCAGTACCGACAAAAAAAAGAAAATAAACCAGGCCGTATTGCTAGTAAATTGGAGAAGCCAACTCAATAACACTGACTTTTTTTTTCGTCCAATGGATTGAACCCAGGAATTGAATCCCCAGCCCTAATTTTTTGTTTTGAAACAGATCTCACTAGTTTGCTGAAAGTCTCACTAAGTTTCTGAGGTTGTCCTTGAATCCTTGAACCTGCAGTTCTTCTGTTTCAACCTCTCAAATACTGGAATTACAGGTGTGTGCCACCATGCCTGGCTAAATGGGTGAGGGTTTTGTTGGTTTGTTTGTTTTCAGTAGTGCTGGGGATTGAACCCAGGGCCTCACACATACTTACACACACTTGGCAAGAGCTCTACCACTGAGCTACACCCCAGTCAGGCTGACTCTTTAGTGAAAGCTCATTCTTCTATAGATCTCTCCCCTGCTCCACAGGCTGCTGTAGGGATGGAGGGCATATTTCCTGTCCCTAGTCTTGACAGTGTCCCCATCACCCCAAGAAGTGCAGACAGGCGCCAGGTGTGGGGGCACATGCTTGTAATCCCAGTACTTGGGAGGCTGAGACAGGAGGATCGCAAGTTCTTAGCCAGCCTCAGCTACTTAGTGAGGCCCTCTGCAACTTAGTGAGACCCTGTTTCCAAATAAAGAATAAAAAATAGGACTGGGGGTGGAGCTCAGAGGTAGAATGCCCCTGAGTTCAATCCCTAGTATCACCAAAAAAAAAAAAAGTGCAGACAGGCTTCAGGAAAGCAGAGAGAAATTATCTATTTTTCTTGGCATCATTCATTCAATGGGAAGTGACTGTGACTGTCAGGAACCCACAGCGCACTGATGTGGTGGTGCATGCCTGTAATCTTGGCTACTTGGGAGGTGGAGACAGGAAGATTGCAAATTCCAGGCCAGCCTAAGTCCTTTAGCGAGACCCTGCTTTGAAACGAAAAATGAAAAGGACTGGAGGTACAGCTCAGAATATGTCAGTGTCTAGCTTGGTAGGAAAGTTGAGGCAAGAGATAAAAATATGGGAGTTGTAATGAAAACCTAGGTATGGAATGAGACCAATGAGTGTAGTTGGGGAAGAAAGGGAGCCCATAATGGAACCCCAGCTGGCTTACCATCAGGGCCCAGAGGAGGACCCCACTGGGGACTGAACCAGGGGCATTCTACCTCTGAGCTACACCCCTTGCCTCTTCCTTCCTTCCTTTCTTTTTGTGTGTGGTACTGGGGAATGAAACCTGGGGCATTCTGCTTCTGAACTATACCCCTCTAGCCCTATCTTATTTGTTTTAGGGTTTCAAGCCAGGCATGGTGGAACATACCTATAATCCCAGTACTTGGGAGATGGAGACAGGAGGATTGTAGGTCAGCCTCAACAATTTAGCAGGACCCTGTTTCTTTTTTTTTTTTTTTTGCGGTACTAGGGATTGAACTCAGGGGCGTTCTACCTCCGAGCTACACCCCCAGCCCTATTTTTCATTCTTTATTTTGAAACCAGGTCTCACTAAGTTGTGGAGTGCCTCACTAAGTAGCTGAGGCTGGCCGCGAACCTGGATCCTCCGGTCTCAGCCTCCCGAATGCTGGGATTATAAGCGTGCGCCACCACGCCCGGCTCAGGACCCTGTTTCAAAATAAAAAATAAGCCAGGTGGGGTGGTGCACACCTGTAATCTCAGTACTTAGGAGGCTGAGACAGGAGGATTGCAGGTTTGAAGTCAGCTGAAGCAATTTAGTGATACTGTTTCCAAATAAATATTAAAAAAAAAAAATAGTGCTGGGGGTAGTAGTGGCTTGGAGGTAGAATTCCCCTGGGTTGTTTCCAGCACAATCACACACACAAAAAAATGTCGGAGGTGTTCAATTAAAGAAAAAAAAAAAGGTAACAGGGTTTCCTTTTTTTTTTTTGTAGTACTGGGGATTGACCCTAGAGGCATTCTACCTTTGAGCTATATGCCCAGCCTGATTTTATTTTTATTTGGAAACAGGGTCTTACTAGGTTGATGAGAGTCTCATTACTTGCTGAGACTGTCCTCACATCTGTGATCCTGTCTTAGCCTCCCAAATACAGGGATTACAGGCATGTGCCACCACACCTGGCTAAAAAAAGGGTTTCACTAAATTGCTGAGGGCCTGGCTAAGTTGCTGAGGCTGGCTGTGAACCTGTGATCCTCCTGTTTCAGCCACTTATGTACTAGGATTACAGGCATGTGCCATCATGCTTGACTTTTTTATTTTGAAAGTCTCCCTTAATTGCTGAGGCAGGCCTGGAAACTGGTCCTCATGTCTCACCCTTCCAATTACAGGTGTGTCCCAGCATGCTTGGCTGTTAGACCCTATTTTTTTTGTGTGTGTGTGGTATGAGATACTGAGCCCAGGGGCATTTTACCTCTGAGCTGCACCCCTAGCCCTATTTTTTTTTTTTTTTTTTGCGGTACTGGGGACTGAACTCAGGGGCCTTCTACCTCCGAGCTACGCCCTCAGCCCTATTTTTTATTCTTTATTTTGAAACCAAGTCTCACTAGGTTGCGGAGTGCCTCACTAGGTAGCTGAGGCTGGCCTCGAACCCGGATCCTCCAGATCTCAGCCTCCTGAATGCTGGGATTACAAGCGTGCGCCACCACGCCCGGCTCCTATTTTGTTTTTTATTTTGAAACAGGGCCTAAGTTGCAGAGGCTGGCCACAAACCTGTGATCCTCCTGTCTCAGCCTTTCAAGTACTGGGATACCCGGTTTGAGACCCTTTTTTGTGTATGGTACTGGGGATTGAACCCAGGGGCATTCTACCTCCAAATTACAACTCCAGTCCTACTTTATTTTTATTTTGAAACAGGGTCTTGCTAGGTTTCTGAATCTCACTAGATGCTGAGGCTGACCTTGGACCTGAGATCCTCTTAACTCAGCCTGCTAAGTACTGTGATTATAGGTGTGTTACCACACTTTTCTTTCTTTCTTTTTCTTTCTCTTTTTGTGGTACTGGGGATTAACTCAAAGACATTCTACCTCTGAGCTACATTCCCAGCCCTGTTTTATTTATTTTTAAACAGGGCCTCACTGAGTTGCAGGGGGTCTCTCTAAATTGCTGAGGCTGGCCTTGAACCTGCAATCCTCCAGTCTCAGCCTCCCAAATACTGGGATTAGAGGCATGTGTCTGGCAGGAGACCTTTTTTTTTTTCTGTTTTCTTTTGTGGTACTGGGGATTGAACCCAAGGGCATTCTGCTTCTGAGTTATATCCCTGCCCTATTTTCTTTTTCTATTTTGAAACAGGGTCTTATTTAAGTTGTGGAGGGCCTCACTATACTGCTGAGGTTAGCTATCCTGGGATCCTCCCATCTCATCCTCTAAGTACTAGAGTAACAAATGTGCACCACCACGCCTTTAATCCCAGTACTTGAGAGGTTGAGACAGGGGGATCAGAGGTTCATGGCCAGCCTCAGTTACTTAGTGAGGCCCTGTTTCAAAATAAAGAATAAAAATAGGGCTAGGGGTGTAGCTCAGAGGTAGAGTACCCTTGGGTTCAATCCCCAATACTGCAAAAATAAGTTAAAAAAAAAAAAAAAAAAAAAAAAAAAAGGCTGGGAGTGTATCCAAGGTAGAATGCTCCTGGGTTCAATTCCAAGTATCACAAGATGAAAACCTTATATTGCTTCTTTTTTTTTTTGTGGTACTGGGGATTTAACTCAGGGGCATTCTACCTCCGAGTTATACCCCCAGCCCTATTTTTTATTCTTTATTTTGAAACCGAGTCTCACTAAGTTGCAGAGTGCCTCACTAGGTAGCTGAGGCTGGCCGAGAACCAGGTCTCAGCCTCCCGAATGCTGGGATTACAAGCATGCGCCACCACTCCCGGCACCTTATACTGCTTCTTTTTACTCCTATACTAGATCCTAATCAGACAAGAAAACAACTTGTAGTGACCAGGTGGCATCAGAGCTGAGGGTGGGACATTAGGAGGTTACTGGGCAGTGTCCACCCCCCTGCCCAAGTTAGACAGCTCTTCCTTCCCTCAAGAGACAGCTTCCTCCACGGCCAAGCCTCCACATAGAAATCTCTATAGTCATCAGTACAAAAAGCTACAGCCTTTATTAAATAAAAAGGAGGTAGAAGACAGAAGAGGGGACAGACCGGGACCCTCCTTCCCTCCACACATACACAGACATACAAACAGACACAGCCGAGTGAATGACAGGGACAATCAGGGGACAGACTGAAGGGCAGAGGGGGGCAAAACCCTCCGAGAGTGGGCCCGGACCCAAGGGTGAGCTGAGACCTGGGCCAGGGGCAGCCGTTCGGAGGGGTTGTGTTTCAGCAGCTTGGTGATGAGGTCCTGGGCCCCCGCGGGCACTGATGCAGGGAACTTCAGATCCACCTGTAGGCGTGCAGAAAGGGAAGGAAGGGCAGAGTTGGTGTCATTCTGGCTCTGTTTCCCTTGACTGCTACTCCATTTATTTTTTATTTTTTTTTGCAGTATCGGGGATTGAACCCAGGGTCACTCTACCTCCGAGCTACAGCCCCAGCCCTATTTTTAATTCTTTATTTTGAAACAGGGTCTCACTAAATAGCTGAGACTGGCTTCGATCCTGCAATGCTCCAGTCTCAGCCTCCCAAGGACTGGGATGACAAGTGCGCGCCACCACACCCGGGCTTCTTGACTGCTACTCTATTCAGCTTGCTCAGGGCCCTGCAGATCCATGGGGCCTGCTGCCAGCACCAGCCCAACCCACCCACCTTGACAATTCGCCGATACGTCTCGTTGTGTGAGGCGCTCTCGAAGGGGGGGTTCCCCACCAGCAGCTCGTAGCAGAGTACCCCAATGCACCACAGATCCACCTTCTCATTGTGTGTGCGCCCCTCGATCATCTCTGGGGGCAGGTAGTCCAATGTGCCACACATTGTCTTCCTCCTGGTGGTGGTGGTGGGGGTTATGAAGGAAGAGGGCAGGGGTCCCAGGACCAGAAAGCCTCTTCTGTCCAGGGAGCCAAGAGACCCCAGGATGGCCCAGGGGTGTTCCACCCAAACCAGACAGCACCACCGGGGTAGAGGTAGGAGGTGATATAACCAGAGCGTCAGAGGTGGCCCACACCTGCCCTGGCATTGCCACACTGAGCGATATAGCTTTTTTTTGGGGGGGGTACTGGGGATTGAGCCCAGGGATATTCTGCCTCTGAGCTACACCTTGAACCCTTTTTATTTTTTGCTTTTGAAACAGGACCCCTCGAGGTGAGAGCCTCGCCTCACAAGTTGCTGAGGCTAGCCTTGAAACTGTGATCCTCCTGTCTCAGCCTCCCAAGTAAAATAATTACAAATAAGGGAATTATAGGAATTCATCTTATAATTAAAGAAAAAATTGAGAATATCTCAAATTCCCATTAAGAGTGTTCTGCTTAATAAGTGAGGTTATAAGCTGGGCGTGGTGGCGCACGCTTGTAATCCCAGCATTCGGGAGGCTGAGACCAGAGGATCGGGGTTCGTGGCTAGCCTCAGCTACCTAGTGCGGCCCTCTGCAACTTAGTAAGACCCTGTTTCAAAATAAAGAATAAAAAATAGGGCTGGGGGTATAGCTCGGAGGTAGAATGACCCTGAGTTCAATCCCCAGTACCACAAAAAAAAAAAAAAAGTGAGGTTATATCTCTACCATGCAATACTATGAAGCCATGAAAAATTATGTGTCTGGGCGTGGTGGTGCAAACCTGTAATCCCAGTACTTGGGAGGCTGGGTCACAGGTTTGGGGCCAACCTCAGCAACTTAGCGAGGCCCTCAGAAACTTAACAAGATCCTGTTTCAAAATAAAAATAAATAAGCTGGGTGTAGTGGCCCACACTTGTAATTCCAGTACTTGGGAGGCTGAGACAGGAGGATAGCAGGTTTGAGGACAGCCTCAGCAAGTAGTGAAAGTCTCATCAACCTAGCGAGACCCTGTTTCCAAATAAGAATAAAAAGTCAGGTTGGGAGTATAGCTTGAACTAGAATGCTTCTGGGATCAATCTCCAGTTCCATAAAAACAAAAAACAAAACAAAAAAAACAACAACAAAGGACTGAGGATTTAATTTAGCTAAGTGGTAGAGCCCCTGAGGGTTCAATTCTCAGTAACACACACACACACACACACACACACACACACACAAATAAAATATATAAATAAAGAAAAGATGTGGGTAGCTGCCAGGCATGGTGGCATGCACCTCTGTACTACCAGTTACTTGTGTGGCTGAGGCAGGAGGATCTTTCTCTCTCTCTCTCTTTTTTTTGTAGTAGTGAGGATTGAACCCAGAGGCATTCTACTTCTGAACTACACTCTCAACACCTTTTAAAATTTTTTTGTTTTAAAACAGGGTCTTACTGGGCATGGTGACACTTGCCTGTAATACCAGCACTTGGGAGGCTGAGACAGGAGGAGTGCATATTCTCGATCAGCCTCAACAACTTAGCGAGACTCTCAGCAACACAGCAAGACCTTGTTTAAAAGAATTAAAAAATAAAATAGGGCTGGGAACATAGCTTGGAGGCAGAGTGCCCCTAGTTTCAATTCCCAGTACCACACATACACAAAAGAAACAGAGTCTCACTAGGTTGCTGAGAGTCTTACTAAGTTGCTGAGGATGTCCTCAAACCTGTGATCCTCCTGTTTCAGCCCCCCAAGTACTGGGATTACAGCCATGTGCCACCACTCCCAGCCAGGAGGATCTTTTCAGCCCAGGAGTTTGGGGTTAGCTTGGGTAACATAGTGAGGACAAAGGCTAGAGCCCAATGTGGTGTCATATTCCTATAATCCCAGCTACTTGGGAGGCTAAGGCATCCCCAAGTTTGAGGCCAGTGAGGCAATTTAGTGAGACCCTCCTTCAAAAAGAAATTAAGCTGCAGCTGGGGTGGTGGTGCACCCTTGTAATCCCAGCACTTGGGGAGGGAGGATTGCACGTTCAAAACCAGCCTCAGCAATTTATCCAGAATGTCAGCAACCTAGTGAGACCTTGTTTTAAAAATAAATAAATAAACAAATAAATAAAAAGGCCTGGGGTGTTGCTTGGAGGTAGAATACCTCTGGGTTCAATCTCCAGTACCAAACAAACAGACAAACAAAAAAGCTGGATGTGGTGGCGCACACTTGTAATCCCAGTACTTGGGAGGCTGAGACAGGAGTATTGAATGTTCAAGACCAGGCTCAGCAACATAGCAAGGCCCTGTTTCAAAATAAAAATAAAATCGGGCTGAGGGTGTAGCTCAGAGGTAGAATGTCCCTGGAGCTCAATCACCAGTACCACAAAAGAAAAAAAAAGAATAAAAAAAAAAGGAAAAAAAAAAAAGGGGGAATAAAAAGGGCTAGAGATGTAACTCAGTGGTTGAGTACTTGCCTAGCATGTGCAGAGCACTAAAAAGGATTTGAGTTTTCTCAATGATATGGCAAAAGGGTCCCAACCTATAGAATATGGGCAGGGCGACCAAATTGTTACAAATGTCCTATTTTTGTAATGATATCTCTGTGTTTATCTGCATGAGGACAAACCTCAAAGTCCCCGAGTAACAAGATTCACAAGGGTTCTATGTTGAATCTTGTAGCCTCACACCTACCTCAGGGAAGGGGCGTGCACAGACCAGCCAAAGTCAGCAATCTTCAGCTCTCCTTGGAGCCCTAAAAGCAGATTCTCCGGCTTTATGTCTCTGTGAATCACCTTTTTCGCATGGCAGTACATCAGAGCATCCGCCAACTCTTCCATGATCTGAGAAGGTCAAGAACAGGCGATCAGGCTTCCAGCTACGAGCAGTCTATCCCCAGCCTGGAGCCCCGGCCCGGCCAGTGCCCCGGGTGCCCACCCGCCCCGACCGTGGCTGTCCGATGCTCGTCAAAAGTGCGGCTTTTCTGCAGCTCCTTGTAGAGTTCCCCCCGGGGGGCGTACTCCAGAATCAAGTAGATCCTCCTCCGGTCATAGAAATAGTTGTAGAGACGCAGAATGTTGGGATGACTAGGAAGGGGGCGGGGGGAGGAGAGACAGAGGAGGCGTCAGGGAGCCGGGAAAGACAGCAGGTCCAATGGGATGAACTAGGGTCGGAGTAGGAAGCAGGAGTCGGGGGCAGCTGGCCAGGACTGAGCCACGCGGGGCTCACTGGCCACAGCTGCAGAGACGGTAATCTGGGTGCTGCGGGCTTGACTCAGGGGCGGGGATGGGGGTGGGGAGGGGGCGCGCAGAGGAGGGCAGCGTACTGCAGATGGGCTTGGATCTCGATCTCTCTGCGAAGCTGGTGCTCCACGCCCTCCTTCTCGATCTGGGACTTGAAGAGGACCTTGAGTGCCACGATGAAATGAGTTTTCTTCTCCCGAGCCAAGTACACATTTCCAAATTTGCCTTTGCCCAGGGGACGCCCAATCTCAAAGTCTTCAATTGTGAGGGACCGCCTGATTTAGAAAGAGGGGAAGGAGGCACCGCAGCTCTATACATCTGCTTTCTCCGGGTTCCCTTATCCCCACTCCTCCTAACCTTGGCTTTTCCTTTCCCCATTTCCCAACTTTTTTTGGGGGGGGAGGGGAGGGGGAGGTTACTGGGGATTGAATCCAGGAGCATTCTACCTCCGAGCTCCACCCCCAGCCCCATTTTATTCTTTATTTTGAAACAGGGTCTCACTAAGTTTCGGAGGGCCTCACTAAGTAGCTGAGGCTGGCCTTGAAGCTATGATCCTCCTGTCTCAGCCTCCCAAGTATTGGGATTACAAACATGGGCCACCCCCGAGGGGCCATTTTCTGCCTCTTTACCATCCCACCCCACTCTCCATTCCCAGGCTTGGGGACTTACGTGAAGTTGGGTGCCCCGTTGCTTTTCTCCATCACCTTCTGGCCAGGGGCAGCTAAGGAGAGAGCAGGGAAGTTGAGGCCCTCCTTTGAGATTCTCATCCTGACACCCTCCCTGGCTAGTCCCCTCCAGTCAACCTTCTCTCCCTGGTCCCAGTTACCTGTGGGCTGGCCATTGGAGCGACTCATGAGGACAAGCGCAGAAGGGGTAGCAGGCTCCTTCCGGAGGACCCTCTGGGGCAGGGTGTTCAGGCCCGACTGAGACTGAGAAGGAGCAGGGGTAGCTCTGAGGGTGCCTTTGTCCCTGCGCCCAGGCTGGAATGTGCTACAGGCAGCATTTCAGCCACTTGCTAAAGAGCCACCCACCCTTCCGCCCCCAGTTCAAAGAAAAACACTGAAACCACATTGCGACTCTCAAGCTTCAAGCTTCTGCTCATAGCCCCACAGTAAAACAAGTTATTCACTGAGCGTGGTGGCGCATGCCCGTAGTCCCAGTACTTGGGAAGCTGAGACCAGAGGCTCACAGGTTCGAGGCCAGTCTCAGCAACTTAGTGAAGCTGTCAGCAACTCAGTGAGACCCTGTTTCCAAATAAAAAATAAACTAGGGCTGGGGGGTTTAGGGATGTAGCTCAGAGTTAGAATGCCCCTGGATTCAATCCCCCAGCACCACATACACAACACACACGAAAGTAAAATGGGTTATTAGCTGAACCCATGCCTGTAGTCCCTAGTATTTGGGAGGCTAAGACAGTAGGATTGCAGGTTTGAGGACAGCCTCAGCAACTTAGTGAGACCTGTTTCAAAATAAAAAAATAAAATAGAGCTGGAGTGTAGCTCAGAGGTAGAATGCCCCTGGGTTCAATTCCCGGGACTGTACCTCTCTGGTTTTGGCTCATACTACATTCTTAGGTAGGAAGCTGTCTAACCTGTAGTCCTGTCACCATCACTACACTTCTTTGCCCAGCCCCTTTCCCAGGGAGCAGCCAAGGGCTGGACCAGTGAACACACCAGTCAAGGAGTTTGGCACAGGAGGCATTCTCAAAGTCTCCTATAAAGCTCAGACCATCAAGTCTTGGCTAAGGTCTTTGAAGCTCTGAATGTTGCAGCAAACACCAGTATGAGTCGGGCATGGTGGTGCACTTGTAATCCTAGTACTGAGGAGGCTGAGACCAGAGGATCCGGGTTCGAGGCCAGCCTCAGCTACCTAGTGAGGCCCTCTGCAACTTAGTGAGACCCTGTTTCAAAATAAAGAATAAGCCGGGCATGGTGGCGCATGCTTGTAATCCCAGCATTCGGGAGGCTGAGACCAGAGGATCCGGGTTCGAGGCCAGCCTCAGCTACCTAGTGAGGCACTCCACAACTTAGCGAGACTCGGTTTCAAAATAAAGAATAAAAAATAGGGCTGGGGGTGTAGCTCAGAGGTAGAATGCCCCTGAGTTCAATCCCTAGTACCGCAAAAAAAAAAAAAAAAAAAAAAAAAAAAAAAAAAAAAAAAAAAAAAAAAAAAAAAAAAAAAGAATAAAAAAACAGGTCTGGGGATGTAGCTTGAAGGTAGAATGCCCCTGGGTTCAATTCCCAGTATCGCTAAAAATAAAACAAAAACAAAACAAAACAAAAACTCCCCACCAGTATGTAGCCCTTTGCACCAACAAACAGGCTTTAGGGACACCAAGGGCTATTCTGGTGGTCTTGGACCACTTGCTTCTTCACTTCCAACTTTTTTTGTGTTTATGTGGTACTGGGGATTGAATCCAGAGGCATTCTACCTCTGAGCTATACCCCCAGCCCTATTTTATTCTTTATTTTGAAACAGAGTCTCACTAAGTTGCTGAGATTGGCTTCAAACCTGAGATCGTCCTGTCTCAGCCTCCTAAGTATTGGGGTTACAAGCATGTACCCCCATGCCTGGCTTCACTTCCAACTTCTAAGAGCAGGAGACACACTTGCTATTGAGAATGACCAAGGCGAAAGTGACAATGGCTTCTCATTCAGACTCCACTCTTACAAGCCTCATTCAGTGTTCCATGAGGGAGGAGCTGGTGGATGAGGGAACAGAGGGACTCTGGAGGACACACAACCCCCGTGAGGCAGGGAGCAAAGTCTGTGCAGAGCCCCTTCTTCCTCCTTCTTCTGCCAACAGAACAAAGCTCTAGCACTTCTAAAATCTATTTATAGTGATGCCACTATAGACTGACAAATATTCAAGATGAATAAAATATAGTCCAGAAATAGACTAGGTGGACATGTTTGTGTGTGTGTGCCGAGGATTGAACCCAGGGGCATTCTACCTCCAGGGTACGCTCCAGCACTTTTACTTTTTATGTTGAAACAGAGTCTCACTAAGTTATTGAGGCCTTCACTAAATTGCTGAGGCTGGTCTCAAACCTGCAATCCTCCTGTCTCAACCTCTCAAGTACTAGGATTACAGGCACATACCACCACACCAGGCTTGTGGGAAATATATAAGTGGTGGCATTCTAAATCAGAAGGTAGACTCTTCAGTGAAGGGTGTTTGGATAACAGGAAAATAAGTCTGTTTGGGTCATTACTTCACACCAGTCATTAAAATAAATTCAAGGAGCCAGGCGCATTCCTGTAATCCCAGTAGATGGGAGGGTGAGTCAGGAGGATCACAGGTTGAAGACCAACTGTAGCAACTTGGTGAGACTTTCAGTAAGTTGGAGAGATCCTGATTGAAAACAAAAAGCAATTTTAAAAAGGCTGGGAATAAGCAGGCTGTGGTGGCACATGCTTGTAATCCCAGTACTTGGGAGGCTGAGATGGGAAGATTGCAGGTTCAAAGCCAACCTTAGCAATTTAGCAAGGTTCTCAGCAACCTGGTGAGACCCTGTTTCCAAATAAGAAAGAAAATCAGGCTGAGGACAATAGTGGCGTACGACTGTAATCCCAGCATTTGGGAGCCCGAGACTGGAGGATCCGGGGTTGGGCCAGCCTCAGCCACCTAGTGAGGCATTCTGCAACTTAGTGAGACCCCGTTTCAAAATAAAAAATACAAAATAGGGTTGGGGGTATAGCTCGGAGTCATTAAAATGACACCAGTCATTAAAATAAATTCAAGGAGCCAGGCGCATGCCTGTAATCCCAGTAGATGCCCCTGGGTTCAATCCCCAGTAACACACACACACACACACACACACACACACACACACACACACACAAATCAGGCTGGGGGTGTAGCTTGGAGATAGAATACCTCTGGGTTCAATTCTCAGACCCCCCCCCCCCAAAAGGCTAGGGGCATAGCTCTGAGGTAGAATGCCTCTGGGTTCAATCCCTAGTACCACAATAATATAAAAATAAACAGATAAATAAATGCAAGGGCTAGGGGTGTAGGAGCACTTGCCTAGCATACATGGGGCCCTGGATTCAATCCCCAGCACTGAAAATAAATAAATAAATAATGATTACTTTAGACTTGTCCTGAACATTTAAAACGAACTTCGTCTATATTCCTCCAGACTCTACTTCCTGCCTACTTTTTTTTTTTTTTCCTTCAGGTTCAAGGCATGGGGATCCTGACCTGAAGACCAGACCCGTCCTGTTCAGTCCCAGATATCATTTATATGTGACAAGCAGGCTCAGGCCTTACAGAGGTCTTCAAGGGCTGGGAGTCACTGTGGAAGTGGTAGTAATGGACAGGGTATGGCTGCAAATGACAAGACCCAGTTCTGCAGCGAACTCTTGGGGCCGGTAGGTAATGGCGAAACGGGAAGAAAAGTGCTTAGAGGATCGCCTTGAATCTCCAAAGCAGGAAGACTCCTGGCTGGGGAGGGGAGGCAGGGAAGGTGGCGAGGGCCTTACCGTCTGCCGGCCGTAGGGCCAGGGGTAGGTGTTCTCCTTCTGGGCCATCCTTAGAAAGGGGAGGAGAGCTGGGCGGAGAAAGGAAGCAGAGCCATGAAATGCAGAAGAAACGAGGACCAGAGGAAGAGAGAGGTCGGATCGATCTAGCCGGAAGCGCTAGCCTGGGCAGGTGGAAGGGAGCAGGTCAGCTCGCTGGCCACTGTCCAGGAGCATCGGGTCGCTGTTCTCACCGCCCCAGCTCTGCTGTGGGTCCCACGCACTCCCGGGA
Source organism: Graphiurus murinus (assembly GCA_004027655.1). Classification (NCBI taxonomy): domain Eukaryota; kingdom Metazoa; phylum Chordata; class Mammalia; order Rodentia; family Gliridae; genus Graphiurus; species Graphiurus murinus. The sequence continues at coordinate 2,953 of PVLC010018961.1, read as the reverse complement.
CCTTCTCTCCACCCTTGAACGCTCCGCAGCCCGGCGGAGCGTGCGCGGGCCCGCCCAACGGACCCCGACCCGCCCGATCGCCGGCCTTCCCTCGGCGCGAGAACCGAGAGGAGCTCACCTGGAGCCCGCGGCACAGCTCCGCTCCCGCTCTCCCGCCAACTACGGAACCTGCCAGGCAGCGACCCTGCCGGGCACTTTCAAATCTCCCGCTGTGGCCCCATTGGCTGATCGCGTTGCCCATGTTCAATTCTTATTGGCTAAGTGTCTCGTGACGTAGGCCAGGAGGGCCCAATGAGCAAGCTGCTTTATTTTCGGTTCTAGCTCAGCAAAGTTTCCTGGCACCCCCAGTTAAACATTCTCCCCCCACTTTCTTTCTTTCTTTCTTTTTTTTTTTTTTTGGTACTGGGGATGGAACTCAGCAGAGGCATTCCACCTCCGAGCTACACGCCCAGCTCGATTTTATTATTCTTATTTATTTTGAAACAAGGTCTCCCTAAATTGCAGAGGCTGAAGCCCGGCGTGGCGGCGCATGCTTGTAATTCCAGTATTTGGGAGGCTGAGACTGGAGGATCCGGGTTCGCGGCCAGCCTCAGCTACTTAGTGAGGCCCTCCACAACTTAGTGAAACCCTGTTTCAAAATAAAGAATAATAAGTGGGCTGGGTGTGGTGACTTACACTTGTAATCCCAGCATTTGGGAGGCTGAGACAGGAGGATCCGGGTTCGCGGCCAGCCTCAGCTACTTAGTGAGGCCCTCCTCAACTTAGTGAAACCCTGTTTCAAAATAAAGAATAAAAAATAGGGCTGGGAGTATAGCTCGGAGGTAGAATGCCCCTGAGTTCCATCCCCAGTACCGCAAAAAAAAAAAAAAAAAAAAAAAAAAGACTAATAAGTGGGACTGGGGATGTCACTTGGAGGTAGAATGCCCCTGGGTTCAATCTGCAGTACCGCAAAACAAAACAAAACAAAACAAAACAGAATTGCAGAGGCTGGTCTTGGACCTTTGTTCCTCCTGTCTCAACCTCCTCTGAGCTACAGCACCAGCTCTTTATTTTATTTTATTTTTTTAAATTTTATTTTTGCTGTGCTGAGGATGGAACCCAGGGCATTTTACCTCCAAGCTACACCCCCAGCCCTATTTTTTATTCTTTATTTTGAAACAGGGTCTTACTAAGTTGCAGAGGGCCTTACTAAGTAGCTGAAGCTGGCCATGAACCTGCGATCCTCCTGTCTTAGCCTCCCAAACATCGAGATTACAAGAGTGCGCCACCACGTCGGGCTGATGACAATATTCTAACATGTTCCGCTGATGTGCCAAAATTTATTAAAACCTCAGGCCTGGATTATGCTAACAGCACTTTTTTTTTTTTTTTTTTGTAGTACTAGGAATGGAACTCAGGGGCATTCTACCTCTGAGCTACATCCCCAGCCCTAATTTTTATTCTTTATTTTGACACAGGGTCTCATTAAGTTGCGGAGGGCCTCACTAAGTAGCTGAGGCTGGCCGCAAACCCGGATCCTCCAGTCTCAGCCTCCCAAGTACTGGGATTACAAGCGTCTGCCTCCATGCCCAGCTAACAGCACTTTTTAAAGACCTTGAAACCCAGGCCCATCTTGGAGGAAAGAGACCTGAGCTATCTCACTTCTCTCACAAGAGACGGGTTCAAGTGGATCCAGACAAACCTGGGACATTGTTAGAAATGTTCTCCTCTGAAAAGTTATGCACGGAAACATCGATGCTGGGATGCAGGCTTTTCTGGTGGGGACTTCTGCTTGAGAGTCTGTGGAGCTTCAAGTGAGAATATGGATGCTGAGTGAGTACAAGGGTCAGGCACATTTGTTGTTACCTTTAATTGATTCCTTGTTGTTGAAGGGACAGGGTCACTTTGAGGACCTCAGCTACTTAGTGAGGCCCTCCACAACTTAGTGAGACCCTGTTTCAAAATAAAGAATAATAAGAAGCCGGGAGTGGTGGCGCACGCTTGTAATCCCAGCATTTGGGAGGCTGAGACAAGAGGATCCGGGTTCGCGGCCAGCCTCAGCTACCTAGTGAGGCACTTTGCAACTTAGTGAGACCCTGTTTCAAAATAAAGAATAAAAAATAGGGCTGGGGGTATAGCTCGGAGGTAGAATGCCCCTGAGTTCCATTCCCAGTACTGCAAAAAAAAAAAAAAAAGACTAATAAGTGGGACTGGGGGTGTCACTTGGAGGTAGAATGCCCCTGGGTTCAATCCGCAGTACCGCAAAACAAAAAAAACCAGAATTGCAGAGGCTGGTCTTGGACCTCTGATCCTCCTGTCTCAGCCTTCTCTGAGCTGCATCACCAGCTCTTTATTTTATTTTATTTTTGTTGTGCTGAGGATGGAACCCAGGGCATTTTACCTCCAAGCTACACCTCCAGCCCTATTTTTTATTCTTTATTTTGAAACAGGGTCTCACTAAGTTGCAGAGGGCCTCACCAAGTAGCTGAGGCTGAGATATTTATTTAGTAGCCCAAATCTCCTCATGGTTGGGTTGGTGAGGGCGGAGGTGTGGATTTCTAACGTGAGTTGTACATGTGAAATAAAACTCAGTTACCCAAATTCTTAAAGAAGTTAGGCTGCAAATTGCCATTGCTTTGGTGCTAAAGCAAAACAGCAGAACCATGGAACAAAGACAGAGGTTGTTTTCATTATAGTTCTTCCTCTTAGTCATGGGAGATCCCATGGGGTAGGGTGGTCCAGCTGCCAACCATTCCTGATTGAAGGTCTGGTCTCCCAGGAAGCCCTTCCAGGGACCAGTGCTGCCTGGGTGTTCTGAAGGAGGAGGAGGCCTGTCTGTCCTCCTCTGACAAGGAACCCTCAGCTGTTTCCAAAGCTTGGTTATAGGACCCTTTCACTCCCTCTAGCCAAGGGTTCAGTGGGGGTCTTGCAGGAAGGGGCGCAGGACAAGTGCTTTGTGTGTGTTGTGTTTCCC
>PVLC010018960.1:0-31321 GCA_004027655.1 Graphiurus murinus | reverse complement strand
GCACGCTTGTAATCCCAGCATTCGGGAGGCTGAGACCGGAGGATCCGGGTTCGCAGCCAGCCTCAGCTACCTAGTGAGGCACTCCGCAACTTAGTGAGACTCGGTTTCAAAATAAAGAATAAAAAATAGGGCTGGGGGTGTAGCTCGGAGGTAGAATGCCCCTGAGTTCAATCCCCAGTACCGCAAAAAAAAAAAAAAAGCACAAATGTGGGGCTGAGGGGCATGGCTCAGTGGTGGAGCACCTGCCTAAGAGGTGTAAGGCCTTCGGGTCAATCTTCAGCACCACAAAAATAATAATAATAATAATTTTAAGTGTGAACATGAACATTGCTAAATATTTTTTAAATAAAAGTAGATAAGCCAGGCATGATGGCACACACTTATAATCCCAGTACTTAGGGACCTGAAACAAGAGGATCGCTGATTCGAGACCCACCTCAGCAACTTAGCAAGACCCTGTTTCAACAATGAAAAAAAGGGGGGGGGGGGCTGGGCCTGCGATCCTCCTGTTTCAGTCTCCCAAGTACCAGGATTATAGGCATGCACCACCACACCTGACTTGGGAGGCTAAGACAGAACAATAGCAGGTTCAATACCAGCCTCAGTAATTTAGCAAGACTCTCAGCCACCTAGTGAGCCCCTGTTTCAAAATAAAAAATAAACGAGTAGAGGTGTACCTTGGAGGTAGAATGCCCCTGGGTTCAATCTCTAGTACCAAATAAATAAATAAGGCTGGAGTGTAACTTGGAAGTAGAATGCTCCTGGGTTCAATCCACAGTAAGAAAAAAAAATCCAAGTAGCTAACTTGATCTCACTTTTGTAGATTTATGGTTAGGAATGTATGTAAATGTGTTTAAAATGCATAGAAACAGGACTGCAGAATTGCACATCAAGCAATTCACTATGGGAGTGGGTATTTTGTTTTGATTATTTCTATATTCCTAGATCTATTGCAATAAGAATGTATTACTTACATAATATATACATGAATATATGTAACTTCAAACTTTATTACATACACACATATATAAAAGAGCAGTATCTTGAAATTTTATTCCACTTCCATGTTTGCACACTTCCATCATTTACATGGTACCATTAGCACCCTAGAGGCTGAATTTGCTCTACTACTACTACTCCTTTGCTTATGGGCTTCTGAGGACTTTGAAGTTCTCAGATGCATAATCCTCAATCTTGTAAGCAAATTAGGATCACTCGGGAGCTTTTAGATCTCCATGCTCAGAGCATGTCTTGGACCAATGTCAGTGACAGCCTCTCTGGGTGAGATTGGCACTAGCAGTCCCAGATGACTTCAATGCCTAATCAAGGTCTAGAACCATGGCTTTATTCTCCAAATTCCTCAAGGGAAGGATCTACCTCTAGTTCATCTTTTTGCTCTCAGAGCACCTAAGTTAGTGATTTATAGTCATACAATGAAGAGATCTAGACCTTCCTATATTCTCAAAGGGAGAGAAGAGTCCTAATATCCAGAAATTGAGTAATTTTTTAGAACAATCAATAGCATAACAGTGACTCATGGTATTCAACAAGCAACATCATGTTCTGGTGGACCAGCTGAACTCTTGAGTGTGCATGTCTTTGTACACACACACACACACACACGCCTTGTTCTGAGTCCCCCCTCTGTTCCTGGGAATTTGGGGTGAGGTTCCTTTGATCAGGAGATTACCCAGCAGATGAAAATGAAAGCTCTAAGCCAGTGGCGCCCTTCATTAATGTCAAGAAGAAGTTGCAAAATGAATTCCCAGATCACCACAAAGCAGAAGGCCTCTTTGGAGGGACCCCTCTCCCTCCGCAACACTACTCCCAAAGTGATGACATTATTCCTGAGACACCTCCCAATTTTGACTGCCTTTCCTTGGGTCTCGCTCACAAGATCCCATTAAAAGAGAACTTTGAACATTTGAAGTTCTTCATATATATATATATACATATATGAATATATGAATATATATATATATTTTTTTCCCCCTTTGAAGACGATGCCCCAGGCTACTTATTTCCCACATACAGTGACTACTTCTGGCTCTAATGTCCTCATCTAAAATTTAGTATCTTTATTTTATTTTTTATATTTGTGGTACTGGAGGATTGAAGCCAGGGGTATTCTACTTCTGAGCCACACCCCAGTTCTATTTTTATTTTTATTTTGAAACTGAGTTTCGCTAGGTTGATGAGAATCTCATTACTTGCTAAGGCTGTCCTCAAACCTGAGATCCTCCTGTCGCAGATACTAGGATTACAGGCACGTGCCACCATGCTCAGTGACTGAAATTTAATATTTTTAAATGGTCATCCATCCTTGGCCTTACAGAACATGTGGAAAAGAGTTAATATTGAGGACACAGGGTCCATTTCTATTGTCAAACACCTAGAATTATCCATGCTGGACATGGTCTCTTGATGATAGGATTTCAGGGACAGAATGTCTAGTGTGGAAGTAGATTATAATTCCATTACAAATATCCCAAAATATATTAAGTAACTAATTTAAAATAATCCATGTAACACTCTGAACTTACTCTCTGCCTTTTTAAATTGTTTTGGGATGCTTATAATATAATTTCATTTTCAAACCATCTTAGGGTACAATTATTATTATTATGTGGTACTGGAGATAGAACCCAAGGGTGTTCTACCTCTAGGCTATACTCCCAGCCCTATTTTTATTTTTATGTTGAAACAGAGTCTTACCCTATTTGCATGGTAAACAGGGTCATACTGTGATGGGGTGCAGAATGTACCCCAAAAATTCGGGTTCTTGATATCCGTGGAGAAAAGAATTTCTACACTTATCAGTCACAACATCTGGCAGGTTTATTTAAGGAAAAAACTGGGAAAGAAAAACTGGGGTGCAGGAAAAGAAGGGGAGTGCAAAAAGAAATCCCCGGCCACCAATTCTTAGGACATGTTCTCCGATCCCTAGCAGAAGTCCAAGAGAGAGAGCACGTGGAATTCCAGGGGGTATATAAGAGGGCGGGGTCCTCATTTCCAGCCCCTCTCTCTCAGATTCCAAGTAGTCCGATAGGTTTGGGCTCCAGGTGAGGGAAGGTCCCAAACAAGCTGGCTCCTCCTCTTTCCAGGTGTATGCTGCTTTTAGGTACGTCTCAGGTGGGCTGGGCTGTACGTTTTTCTTGGGCCAAACCAAAGGAAAAAAAACTTCCAAGGGGTGGAATTCTTCCAAGGGGTGGAATTTTGGATTAACACTCTCCAGATTTTTTTTTTTTTTTTAAAAAGGCTAAAGACTATATTTCTATGAATTTTCCCGATACCTCCTTTCTACCTCACATTCCATTTCTAAGCTACCTCATCAATACCACTGCCAGTCTCAAACCTGCAATCCTCCTGTCTCAGCCTCCCAAATACTGGGATTACAGGTGTACACCATCATGCCCCACTACAATAAGTTTCTGTTTTGTTACTTTTAATCCCATCAGGTGATAACATCACAACAGATTTTGTGTTACTGTATCACTTGCTAAACCTCTAAAATGAGTGATTTTATAATTTAAAGACCAAGAAACTTTCTAATTATTTAGAATGATATCTGCCTTTTTTATAATTTAGGAGCATATATATTTTATAAGTTTATAATTCAAAAAATAGAGAAATAGTGGTATTAAATCCCTGTATTTTGGAGGAAAAATAAACTAAGCCATCTATGTAAGTTGTGAATTACTTCCTCTGTAACAATGTGAGAGCTGCAAAATTTTCATCAGACACTGAAATTAAGGAAAAACTATGGTCCCTTTGGCATCTGACTTCTTAGGATGATATTTTCAGAGCCCGTCTATATTAGCTTATTCATCAGTGTTGTGAGAAAATAATTGTATCTTTTCTGTCAAAGGAGTAATTTGATTTTAACTGCCATCTTGTAATTTGCCACCTTGTAATTTGCCATCTTGTAATGCTTGGATTCCTTCACAAAATTAGCATCTCAAGAGATTGTAGGTGCTGACCCTCCCCCAGCTTCCCCTGTAGCTGACCGGGAAGAATGTGAAGCTGTAACTCCCACCAATAGGAGTTCAGCGCAGGAGGGGCTTTGCGTTAGGGATATAAGACCCACCAGGTCCTTCCTCAGGTGTGCTCTCTCTTGTATATGTGGGGGCACCCTTTTTTGCAAAAAAGTAAAATTGCATTGCCAAGCAATTTTTGAACACGTGCCTTTTTCTTGATGTTATGAAAAAGTTATTTCTAACAGTGTGACCAAAATACTTGACCAGAAAAACTTAGAGCAAGAAAAGTTTATACGGGCTCGTGGTTTCAGGGGTTTAGTCCACAGTCAGCTGGCTCCAAAGCAGATTCCTCATGGTGGCAGGGTGTGGTGGAGAAAAGCTGCTCAGTTCATGGTGTCCAGAAGCAGAAAAGGAGGAGGGACCCAGAGACAGATATGTCCCAAGGCCACACCGCCAGTGACCCACCTCCTCCAGCCTTGCCCACCTCTGAACCTTCCTGCACTGGGGTCTGTGCTTTCAACACATACGCTTCTGGGGGATACTCCAATCCCAAACCATAGTGCTATCTGTCCTGGGCTAGAGTCTGCTCACTGGCCACATGAGTGGATTTGTTCATGTCAGCTCTTACATAGATTTGCACCACTGAACACACGTATTTTCTGAGTTGTTTATCCATGGTTAGCGTGGTTTCCTTCATAATAATTTTATTGAAGCTTGTGTTAAGACAAAAGTCTCCCCTTTCCCTCCTAATTCTCACTTCTGTCCACTTGAGTTCACCCCACACTGCCATTCTCTCCCTCTATTGCTCATTCTTCTCTACTTCAGAATTCCAGAAAGAGGATGAACAGGTGTCAGCATCAGTGTCCCAGGACAGGGGATGACCATGGTCAGCAACACACAAGGGTCTGCACCCTTTGCTTTCACATAACATCACATGCTCTCAGTAAAGATGCTACTCAACAAACATTTGGTGAGTAAACAAAGGAATAATGAGCCAGGAATAAGTCATGACTTTGCACTTTGGAGCACAATTGCAAGTTTCTAAAGAGCCCCTGTTCTTTGTTGGTTCTGAAAGTTCAGGTTGCTTGGACAGTCTTCTTTGAGGGGAGTAGAAGGACTCGGAGGCTCTTCTCTTGTTCATGCTGGGCTGAACACCTCAGAAAGGTTGAATAATTTTCCTAAAGTTACCCAGCAAATGTGGCAGAGCCAGCATTCAATCCAGGTCCATCTGATTCCAAAGTCCAAGTCCTTCTCCTCTATTCCCTAGCTCTCTAAAGGGCAGAATATAGCAAGTGCACGTGAGACTCCAATGTATACATCAAATGAAGAATTTAAATAATTGGCAGCTTGAGAAAAGATTTACCAGTTCATTTCATAAAACTTTGTATTAAAGCATTTAAATTTTTTTATGTCCAAAATAGAATTAAATCACAGAGCTTGTTCAGTATTTAACACCAAATGTGATCTTTCTTTCTTCCTTCCTTTTTCTCTTTCTTTCTTTCACTCAAATTTTCCCTAATTGTCATTAAAGGGAAAGATATCAGCATTTACTATCTTTATAGGAGTTGAAGATCCTATCTAACTCATGAAAGTAAGTTCTTCTAGACCAAAGAATGCCAGCTAATAAAAGTAGATGAAATGATAGAATCAGGAAATCACCTTTTTGCAACCCCCTGTAAAATAATTCAGTCGAGAACCATAAAATGAAAGCTACAACCATTAGGTACAAGGTTGGGGGAGACAGGATTTTTGCTCATTGCCACCTAGTATAGTTTTGATCTGGAATGTCCCCCAAAGGCTCAAATCTTGGTCCCCAATGCACAAGGGACAGAGGTAGGACTCTGGAGGAGTGACTGGGTCATGAGGGGTCTGATCTCATTGGTGGATTCATTCATCAAATGGCTGAATGGACTACTGAGAGGTGGTGGAAATGAGTTGGAGTGGGTCCTTGGGGGCATGTTCTTGGGAGCCATATCATGTCCCCAGCCTGTCCTTCTCTCTGTCTCCTGGCTGCCGTGAGCTGAGCAGCTCTCTTTTACCACACCCTTCTGCCATGATGTTCTGCCTCACCTCAGTCCCAGAGCCATGAGGCCAGTCCACTGTGGACTAACCTCTGAAACCATGCACCAAAATAAACCTTTCTTCCTTTAAGTTGATTTTCTTAGGCATTTTGTCATAATAACAAAAATCTGATTAACAAACCAATGTACAGTCTGAGACCTTCTTACCCAGGGGGTACTTGTTTCAAGATGTCTCTTGGATGCCTGAAACTGAGGATGTCTGAAACTGCAGATAATACTGGATCCTGTATAGACACTGCTGTTTTTATATACATACGTAGCTATGATAAAGTTTAATTTGTAAACTAGGCACAGTAATAGATTTAATGACAATAATAAAATACAACAGTTATAACAATACTATAATAAACATCATTCAAAGCTTATGAATTGGTTACTTCTGGAGTTTTCCATTGAATATTTTCAGACCATGGTTGCCTGTGAGTAAATGAATAAGGGAAGACTACTTCTCACCCCATAGATGATTTACTCAGTTCAAAAGAACAGTGTACATTCACAGGGCCAAGACTGATGCTCAACAGCTCACCGAAAGGAGCAAACAAATGAGCATTTTTGTGTGGTGAGCTTCCAATGCGTTTGGCATCACCTACAAAGTCTTCTTTTCCATACATTTAGCCTGCATTTAGACCTGTCTTCTAGTGCACAAAAAATAGAGCAGATGGAGTATCAAGCTAATGACACTACAAGGAAACAATTAAACATGTGAGACATTCTACAAGACAAACTGGCTGGTCCAAGCAGAAAATCAATATGATAATGTGAAAGCAGGTCGATGGTTGCCTGGGACCAGGAGCAGAGGGAGAAGGACTACAGAGGCACCAGGAGCTTTCAGGGCAATAGAAATCTCTATCTTGATGGAGGTGATGGTTACCTTGATGTATACATTTGTCAAAACTTATAAACAGTACACTTACAATGACTGTGTCTTATTATATTTAGATCAGGCAAAAAATATGAGGCAAATGTTATATATTGTAAAAGACCAAAGAAGCTAGATGTGGTGGGCATGTCTTTAATCCTAGTACTTGGTAGGCTGAGACAGGAGGACTACAGGTTTGAAGACATTCTCAGCAAGTAGTGAGACTCTCATCAACCTAGCAAGACCCTGTTGCAAAATAAAAATAGGGCTGGGGGTGTAGCTCAGAGGTAGAATGCTCCTGGGTTCAATCCCCAGTACCACAATAAATAAATAAATAAATAAATAAATAAATAAATAAATAAATAACACCTGTAATCTCAGTAATTAGGAGACTGGAACAGGAGGTTCAAAACCAACCTCAGCTTACAGAGACTCTCAGCAACCTAGTGATATCCTGTTTCAAAATGACACATTTTTTAAAAAAGGGTTGGGGTTACCTTTTGGAGATAGAATGCCTCAGGGTTTAATCCCCATTAACATACACACACACACAAAGACTAAAGAGCCATAATAGCCAGACATAATGGAAGAAACTTGAATAGTCTAAACTTGAAGAAAATAAACTAAAAGAGACATTTGGGGGATACTTAGGGGGGATTTAAACATGGACTGAATACTAGGTCACTCTGAGGAATGTAAAAAACAATTCTCTTACAGTTATGTAGGACAATGTTATTATTGTTAGGAGAGGCTTGTTGACACATTTAGGAGAGAAGGGTACCTATAGACACATGAATCTGCAGAAAAGTAAAGCAAATAAAGAAAAAGAGAACAATGAGCTGGGCATGGTGACAAACACCTGTAATCTTAGTCCTTGGGGGGCTGAGACAGGAGGACCAGAGGTTTGAAGCAGCCTTAGCAACTTAGCAAGACCCCTTTTTACACTAAAAAATAAAATAGGGCTGGGGGTATACCTTGGAGGTAGAATGCCCCTGAGTTCAATCCCCAGTAAAATCAGCAGCAGCAGCAGCAGCAGCAGCAGCAGCAGCAGCAGCAGCAGCATGCTCAATGGCACCAAAAACAAACAAACAAAAAAAACCCAACTAAGCGTGGTGAAGCACCCCCGTAATCCTAATACTTGGGAAGCTGAAACAGGAGGATTGCAGGTTCTAACCTCAGCAATAGGGCTGCCATGTAGCTCAGAAGTAGAACACCCCTGGATTCAATCCCCAGAACTACAGAGGGGCGGGAGAGGGGAGAGACAGGAAAGCAGGCTAAGGAGCTTTTAGTATGATTGTTAACAAAGTTGAATTGAAACATGTGATATTTACTTGAAGGTTGAGTTCTTTTAAAACTCCAAAGAAACTGGTGTTGTTACTAGGATTCTAAATGTGGAAGGAAGGTCAAAGTTCTGTTCAACATGAGGAAATCTGTAAAGTTACTTCTGCTCAGGCAGGTGATTCCCCATATAAATCCTCTTCCTCCCAGAAAATCCAGCTCAAATTGCTTCTCCTGCAAACTAATCCAACCTATGACAACTGATCCATTTCCCAGACTCCATCTGCTCTCCTCATCTCTTTCATCTTGTCTGGTCCTTCGTCACAAGGATGGGTCGAAGGTGCCCCCACTCACAAAATCCATGTGTTGAAATTTGGTTGGTATCATTTAGCCAAACTATAGAAAGAAAGTAGAGTTGTTTGTTTTCATACTGAAGATTGAACCCAGGGACATTGTACACAGGGTCTTGCTAAAGTTGCTAAGGCTGGCCTTGAACCTGCAATCCTCCTGTATCAGCATCTCAGGTACTGGGATTATAGGCGCATGCCACCACGTGTGTGTGTGTGTGTGTGTGTGTGTGTGTGTGTGTGTGTGTGTGTTTTGTTTGTTTGATTTTTAATTTCCAAATAACATTTGATAGATCAGAAATGTTTTCTAACAGGATGTCACTCAAGGAGGAGAAAGAGCCATCAAGCCATTTTGCTGTGGCATTTCCTACGTATCTTGCAAACCTACACATAGGACAGAAATAGTAGGCACTGCCCGTTTATCAGGCACAGAGGGTATCATACTCTACACTGTCACATCGTGTCATCCCGGAAGTTATGATCACCATGAATGTACTGGGAGGTGTAGGCTGGTTGCCATGGTGACATGAGGGCCAACATCCTCAGCCTGTAGCCAGAGCTATGGGGCACCTGGTTTCCTGTCCCTTTGTCAGGGCAGGGCCAGCTCACCTTGGCTCCCTTCTATGGGGTGTGTATGAAGGTCAATCACTCACACAGCCAAAAACACCAGCCAACATAAAAAATTATTTCTTAAGACCCCTAGGAAGAAAAACATTTTGCAGAGTATTACTCAGTAAGTTTGAGAACATCTTAAAAAAGAAAAAAAGGCCAGGTGTGGTGGAGTACACCTGTAATCCCAGTAGTTGGGAGGCTGAGACAACGTGATCACAGGTTCTATATCAGCCTCAAGAATTTAGTGAGAGCCCTCAGTAATTTAGCAAGACTCTGTTTCAAAATAGAAAATAAAGCCGGGCGTGGTGGCGCATGCTTGTAATCCCAGCATTCGGGAGGCTGAGACCGGAGGATCCGGGTTCGTGGCCAGCCTCAGCTACCTAGTGAGACATTCCGCAACTTAGTGAGACTTGGTTTCAAAATAAATAATAAAAAATAGGGCTTGGGGGTATAGCTCGGAGGTAGAATACTCCTGGGTTTATCCTATTGCCAAAAAAAAAAAAAAAGGAAGAATGGAAAGAAGAAAGGAAAGGAGGGAAGGAAGGAGGGAAAAGAAAGTAAAAGGGTAATAGAAAACTTATAGTACATTCATAGCACTTTTTTCTCTCTTCCTGCCCTAGAATGTTAACTTTACACATTCTTACAAGTATTTCCTTAGAATAGTCATCTTCAGGCACCATGGAATGCATTTCAAAGACACTCAGAAGTTCCGTCTCAGCCCTTGGCTTTGTTTCCTCCCTCCAGCTCACCTGTAACACAGGCCTGGCAAGCCCACTGCCCACTGACCACTGACCATGCTGGGTTGCTGTCTTCACCTCTGCTCTTCGCCAGCCCAGCACAGGCACAGGCATGTCCACACTTTTCCTTGTACCTCTCTCTAACGAACTTTCTCCGTGTGTGTGTGTGTGTGTGTGTGTGTGTGTGTGTGTGTGTGTGTGTGTATGCGCGCGCACGCACGCACCTGAGGATTGAACCCAGGGGAATTCTATGTCTGAGCTACACACACACACACACACCCATCCTATTTTGTTTTATTTTTTTATTCAGGGCCTTGCTAGGTTTATGAGAGTCTCACTACTTGCTGAAGCTGTCCTCAAACCTTGGATCCTCCTGTCTTAGCTTCCCAAATACTGGAATTTGGGAAGCTAAGACAGGAGTGCACCACCATTCCCAGCTTCTCCTACTCTTACCAAGCCAAGCACAGGAGTATCCACCACTTACAGCTGCCTTCTCCTTGTCTCCCCCACTCACCTGGGAGCACACACATCCTTCACCTGGATTGCCCTCCCCTCTGCCTTAAAACAGCATCTTCTGAGGCTGAGACCGAAGGATCCGGGTTCGCGGCCAGCCTCAGCTACCTAGTGAGGCATCCCGCAACTTAGTGAGACCCGGTTTCAAAATAAAGAATAAAAAATAGGGCTGGGGGTGTAGCTCGGAGGTAGAATGCCCCTGAGTTCAATCCCTAGTACCGCATAAAAAAAAAAAAAAAAAAAAAAAAAAAAAAAAAAAAAAAAAAAAAAAAAAAAAAAAAAAACAGCATCTTCTTTTAACTTTCATTCTCCTGGATTTCCTCCAGCCTCACTGACCTCCCCTGAGGCAGAGTGTGCTGCCCAGAAATAACTGAAGCAATGCAGATGGTCTCACAGGCTCTTCTGGAAGATTCCTCCAGAAGAGGAAAAGAATGGAAATCTTTCCCTCCCCTGCAACCTGGCTGAGCCTATGTCTGCTCCGACCAGTGGAGTATGGTGCAAGTGATGCTGTGGGACTCTGGAGGCTAGGTCATAAAAAGGCACTAGCTCCGTGTGACTGGTGTGTTCTTCACCTCCTTCCCTCCCTCCCTCCTCTCCCTCCTCCTCCTGCCCCCTCTGGCCTGTCTTTCTTTTTATTCTTCTTTATCCTCCTTCTCTCTCCTCTTTCCTGTCCTTCTTCCCCCTCCTCCACCTTCTCTTTTTCTTCTCCTCCACTTCCCTCCTTCCTCTTCCCTTCTTTCTTCATATTCTTACTCTCATTCTCCTCCTCCCTCCCTCTTTCATCCTCTTTCCTTCCTCCTTCCTCCTTTCCAACCATTGGAATCCATCTACCATGTTGAAGGAAAGGTCAGGCTGCATACAGAGGCCACTGTGGAGCGGCTCCAGCTGATGCCCTTAGAAAAGTGTCAACCACAGTCAGGACCCATCCTAGACGTGTGAGTCAAGGAACCTTCAGACGATTCCAGCCCCAGCCTCCCAATCTTCTAGCTGAGGCCCCAGACATCATGGAGCAGAGGCAAGCCAGACCGTAATGCCCTGTCCAAATTCCTGCCCCACTGAATCCGTGAGCACAGCCAAGGGCTATTTTATGGCCCTGTGCTCTGGGGAGGTTGGCTACACAGCCGCACAGCTTCTCATCCCTCTATGGGAACATAGGAGTATCTTAGTGGGGCTGCCAGACAAACTGCAGGATCCTCAGTTAAATTTGAGCTTCAGATACACTAATAATTTTAAGCATATGCATCCATTATGAATAAATAAAAAGATATAAAAATGGGATTACTCCCATAAAAATGGCACTACTCCTCTGAGGCTGAAGTTCAACTGTGCACCCTCTATTTTTATTTGCTAACTCTGCCAACCTCAACCTCAAGCCTCCACCCTGGTCCCCTTCTCCATTCCCCTCCTCAACAGAGTGTACTCGGCTCATTCTAGATCCTGACAACCCTCAAATTTATGTCTGCAATTCAGAACCCCAAACTGACGTCCACACAGAAACATCCAACTGTCTACTTGACAATTTTGTTTTGATAGCTAAGTCACCTGAACCTTCAGCAGAATTGTTGGTTTGCAACCCCCTCCGGCCCCCGGCATTTGGCTCTTCCAATTCCCCATCCTAATGAAGGACACCAAGCCCTCTGCACTTGCTCAGCCCCTAAGCTGAGGGTCAGTCTCGATTTCTCCCGTTTGTAGACTCCATAACCAATCAGTCAACACGTCCTATTGTCTCAACTGCCAATCTGTCCATGCCTCTGTCTCCACCTCAAACCCTTGGATACTCCTGCTTGAGTATTTATACTGGTCAGCAAGGGGCTTTCCTGCTTCCTGTAACTCCCCAATAAAGCATTTTGCACATAGCAGCTGAGTAATCCATGGAGATGTGGAGGGGAGGGGTGCTGGAACTGAGCCCAGGGCCTCAGGCACGCTAAGCATGGGTTCCCACTGAGCTACGCCCTCAGCCCATATGACAGCCAATAAGATTTTTATTTTTTATTTTTTTTATTTTTTTGGTACTGGAGGGTCAAACTCAGGAAGATTCTGTCTCTAGCTACACCCACAGCTCCTCCCCCAACCCTTTAAAAATCTGAAACAGGATCTTGTAAATTTCTGAGATTCTTACTAGTTGTTGAGGCTGCCCTTGAATCTTCAATCCTCCTGTCTAAGCCTCCCAAGTACTGAGATTACAGGCATGTGCCACTGTGCCCAACTGCCAACATGATCTCTTTAAAGATAGATGGTAGCCAGGCATGGTGGTGCACACTTGTAATCCCAGTACTTGGGAGGCTGAGACAGGAGGATCACAGGTTCACGGCCAGCCTCAGCTACTTAGTGAGGCCCTCAGCAACTTAGTGAGATCCTATTTCAAAATAAAGAATAAAAAATAGGACTGGGGGTATGGCTCAGAGGTAGAATGCCCCTGGGTTCAATCCCCAGTAAAGAAAGGAAGGAAGGACGGAAGGTATAACTCACCCGCAAGAAGCTCTCCAATTGTTCCTTTTGCTCCAATAGTAAGACACAAGCATTCTTGTGTGGCCTTCAAGACCCTTCACGAGCTGTCTCTGTACCACTCCTTCAGCAGTTTGCAGATCTTCCTGTCCCTCACATTTGCCAAGCCTCTTCTGCTCTTAGGACCGTGGAATGTTCAGCTTGAAAAATTACAAATTGCACTTGGTTGGCTCACCTGTCATTTGAGGCTAAGTTTCACATCATTCCCGCAGTTAGGCTTCGCCCTGCTCCCCACCCCCACCCCCATGGCACCAACCTGGGACATTTCTACCCTGGCATGAGTCCATAGGACCCGCTTTCTTTAATCAGTGTTTTTGTAAGGAGCCCACATTAATTGTACATATTCCTGGGGTACCCTGTCAAGTTTCAAGACATGTATTCATGGGTAAAGATCAAATTGGGATAATTATCATATCTTTTTCCTCAAACATTTATCATTTCCTTGTTGTGAGTTATTTCCTTTCTTCCAGTTATTTGGAAATAACAATACATCCTTAATGACTGTGTTCACCCTACTGTGCCGCAGAGCACCACAGGACACAGGAGCGGCTTCCTCCTGTCTAACTGGAACTTAGTACCTGTTGAGCAGCCCTTCCTCGACCTTCCCTCCCCCTTCTCTCCCCAGGCTCCAGTAAATACCATTCTACTTTCAACTTCTATGACATCCACTTGTTTAGGTTGCATGTATGAGTGAGATCATGTGGTACTTTCTCTGTGCCTGGCTTATATCACTCAACATAATAACCTCCAGTTCCATCCTTGTTGCAAATGGAAAGATCTCGCTCTTCGTGGCTCAATAGTATTTCATCATCTCTACATCTTTTTCTTCCCACTTTTTTTTTTAACCTTTCTGTTTTGTCATGTGTGGCACTGGGATTGAACTCAGAGGCATTCTACTTCTGAGCTACATCGCCTGCCCTATTTTATTTTTTATTTTGAAACAGGATCTCCATCAGTTGTTAAGGGACTCACCAAGTTGCCGAGGCTGGCCTTGAACCTGCACTCCTCCTGTCTCAGCCTCCCAGGTACTTAACAGGCATGCACCACCATTCCTGGCTCCTTTCTCTGTTTTCTGAAAAGAGCACAAGGCCAGATTTTGTTGTTAATCTTTTCAGCCAATTTGAGGGTTCTGTTTATTAATAAACTGTTTATATGTGGTTTAACTCTGCATATTTATTGTGACTGCTCCTACAGATGTACTTATCTTTAACATGCAACTTTTAGTTTTCTAGTTCTCATGTCCTTTTATTATTCTTGTTTCTCATTTCCTGTCTACAACTGGGCTGATATTTTTTTATTCTCTTACCTTCTTCTAGTTTGAAAATTGTAACTCTGTTTTTATTATTTTAGAAGTTCCCTTTACGTTTTTTACCACAGGTACTTACCTCAAGTCTGAAGTGACTACATTTCTCTTTCTATAGTACAAGATGAGGATCTTGGGGTCTCTCATGCTGAACACCACTGGTCAGCTTTCATTGGTTATTTCATTCCAACTTGTTACTAAATCCCTGTGTTGGTAAGCTTTCTGTAACACATACCTAAAATAATCAACTTATAAAGAGAAAAGGGTTGCTTTGGCTCACAGTTTTTGAGGTCCTGGCCCATGACTGGGTAGACTCATTGTTTTTGGGCCAGTGAAGTAGCACATCACAGTAGAAATCACATGGCAGAGCCGGGCATGGTGGTGTATGCTTGTAATCCCAGCATTTGGGAGGCTGAGACTGGAGGATCCGGGTTTTCGGCCAGCCTCAGCTACCTAGTGAGGCACTCCACAACTTAGTGAGACCCTGTTTCAAAATAAAGAATAAAAAAATAGGGCTGGGGGTATAGCTCGGAGGTAGAATGCCCCTGAGTTCAATCCCCAGTACCGCAAAAAAAAAAAAAAAAAAAAAAAAATCACATGGCAGAACCAATCCCTTCACCTCATGGCCAGGAGCAGAGAGAGAGGAAGAAGAGGGGATCCCCTTAAAAGACACACCCCCAATGACCTAAAACCTCCTGCTTAGGCTCCACCTCTTCACGTCTCCACTGGCACCAAGCTGGGACCACGCCTTTAACATATAGGCGGTTAGAGGACTCTTATCTAAACTGTAGCAACTCCTGGATTAGGGGTGCATGTATGTGTGTATGTGTTGGTACAGAGGATTGCACCCAGGGGCATTCTACCTCTGAGCTACACCCCCAGCCCGTTTTATTTCTAATTTTGAAACAGTGTCTTGCTAAATTGCTGAGGCTGACCTGGAACCTGTGATCCTCTTGTCTCATCCTGCCAAGTACTGGGATTATAGGCTTATGTCACCACACACAGCTTGTGTTTTATAGATAATGCTAAGGAAGACTTTGCAACATGTTGACCAATTTCTTTGCTCACCTGGCTTTTTTTTTTTCAGAACTGGGGCTTGACTCCAGAGGCATTCTACCTCTGAGCTACACCCCTAGCCCTATTTTTTGTTCTTTATTTTGAAACAAGGTCTCACTAAGTTGTGGAGGACCTCGCTAAGTAGGTGAGGCTGGCAGTGAAGACTGTGACCCTCCTGTCTTGGCCTCCCAAGTACTAGGATTACAAGCGTGCGCCACCATGCTGGGCTTCACCTGGCTTTTTTGATTCCCACTCACTCCTTATGCTCCAATTGTCTTTGGTTGGAAAATAACCTTCAGTTGTTTTCCCAGTGAGGTTTGGGAGGGGTGAGCTCTTTGGTCTCTATATCTAAAATTGATTTTATTGCACCTTAATTCTTGGGTATAAATGTGGGTGAGGAATCCTGTTTTATAGTTTTGTTCCCTTAGCACTTTGAAGATATCCTTCAGGTACCTACAGATATCTCTGATTACTGGTAAATCTCCTGTCAGACACAGTATCTTTGCTTTTAAGTACTTGTCTTTCTAGTGGTTTTGAAGATTTTATTCTATTTTTTGATGTTCTACTCTCACACTGCTGTGTCATGTGGATTTATTTGTAGCTCTTCTGCTTAAGACTTGGTGTGCTCCTTCAATCCAAGTGCTCATCTTTTCTTTGGTTTTCTTGTTATTACTGTGACTATACCCTACATTCAAGAGTGTATGAGCCAGGTGTGGTGGCACACATCTATAATCCTAATACTTGGGAGGCTGAGACAGGAGAATCACAGGTTTGAAGACAGCCTCAGCAAGTAGTGAAACTCTTGTTAACCTAGCAAAACCCTGTTTCAAAATAAAAATAGGGCTAGGGGTGTAACTTGGAGGTAGAATGTCCCTGCGTTCAATTTCTAGTACCACACACACACACAAAAAAGTGCATAAACTAGCTGAGTGTGGTGGCACACCCTTGTAATTCCAGAACCTGGGAGTCTGAGATAGGAGGATAGTAAGTCCAAGGCCAGCCTCAGCAACTTAGCAAGACACCTCAGCAACTTAGCAAGCCTATTTCAAAATAGAAAACAAAATAGGGTGGGGGGTATAGCTGAGAGGCAGAATGTCTCTGGGTTGAATCTCCAGTACATACATACATACATACATACATACATAAGTAAATAAATAAATAAATATGCATAAACTATATATGTGCAGATTTAAGAGTAACAAAAGAAACACCTATATACCTACCAACCGGCTTGAGAAATAAATTTCTTAGATGCCCTTATATGCTCTTTCCCAGGTCCAGACCTCTACTCTTCCAAAAAGGTGCTCACATACCTGAACTTTATACCAATAATTTCCTCATCTGTGGGTTGTCTTGTTCCTATGATCCTGGGGATAGAACCCAGGGCCCCACTTGTGCCCAGCAGGTTATCTACCACTGAGCAACATCTTGCCCCACCTAACTTTTTCTTGAATGGCCTCCTCTAATTGTATACATTTCTATGTGACAAATTGTTTAATGTTGACCTTTTTTATATTATTAGAACCATATATTTTCTATACTTCCTGTGGCTTAATAGTTTATTCAACATTATACTCTTGAAATACATCCAAGTCAAGATACATAGCTGTAGTGCACTTATTTTTAACTACTGTATAAATTGTATAAATATACCAGCAAATAAATCATTTCAGAGTGAATGGGTAAGTGAATAAATCTGTCTGCCCACACAGCCCCATTTCCAACACTGAATGAGGTTCTGGGCATCTATTTTTGTTCTCTCAATGCGACCTTTTCCAGCCATCAATCAGTTCTAACACTCCTCCTCTATCATGTCCCAGTCTTGTTCAACTGGAGTCTTATCTAGTTCCTCTCCCCCAACATCAAAACCACAGGACTGGTTGTTAGAAAACTCAGCAAATGCTGAGTGTGGTGGTGCACCTGTAATCTCAGAACTTAGGAGGCTAAGACAGGAGAATCACAGGTTCCAGGACAGCCTCAGTAATTTAGTGAGCCCTCAGCAACTGAGTGAGACTCTGTTTCAAAATAAAATAGAGCTGGAATGTAGCTCAGAAGTACAATGGGTTCAATCCTCAGTATCAGAAAAAAAAAAAAAAAAAAAAAAATATATATATATATATATATATATATGAAATTTATTCTCCCTTCATGAAGGAAACAAAGACATCTGCTAATCCCAGTACTTGAAGCAAATCAAGAGGAGATCATTTCAAAGGATTTGTCTGTACATAATTTTAGACTAGGAGCTGATGAAGGGCTCAGTTAGGATTATTGATTTCCCTGCAATTGTCCTGCCTCAGCCTGTGGGATTACAGGCGTATGCCCACAAGCCAGGCTTGGACAAAAGAAAGAGACAGAGACACAGAGAGATTTCATATCAAACAAAAGGATGCAGCTAAGACAGCTTTCCCTGATCTTCTCACAGGCAGCAATGTAAGGCTCAGCTCTGAACCTCACATGGTGAGAAGGGGGTGGGGTCAGTTAATATTAATGTATTCTAAGAAGCAGAGCCCCAGCCTTTGCACGGTATGTATGAGAGGTATTGGGAGATGGGGAAAGGTAGGGAAACGCTCACACACTTTCTCTTTCTCTCTCTCCCTGTTGGCTCCCACATTAGTGGCTACTGATGGCCTTGATATTGGCCAGCTGTTTGTGTCACTGTTCGACATGATTTCCAACTCTGCAGGCTGAAGCCTTTTTCCTCCTGAAATCCATGGCCTCTACTTCAACTGATATTACTTAAGCAAGGAAGTGTCCTTAGCGCTAATTACCATCCACTTTTCTCTTCTGCTGTTTGTGGTACATATTTTGTATTATTTTTTTTCTCACCTGTCTTTGCTATTTTTTCCAGGTATGACTAGCCCCATTGAAATTTTCCTTCTGTAAAACCAAATAGCCAAGAGAGGAAACTTACTTCACAAAGAGAACCAAGTTATTCACTATTCCTGTTTGGAAGAAAGACAACCAAATAATAAACTCCCACCTAGGTTTTAAAAAATCAAATTGCTGTTATTTTTCCCCCCAGCGATTAGTACTTGAAAAAAACTTATAATGAAGGTTCTTTTGAAGAATCTGTCATCTAATAAGTGACAACTCGGAACAAGGGAGAAGTATCATTAGTGTGGAGTCACAGTCTTCTAAATTTGCGGCCTGGGGTAGTCCGTTCTATCTGACCTTGGCAAGGCAGACTGACTTCTCCATCTCTTCCTCAGTTTTTAAGTGTGAAGCTTCCTTCTAGAGGCTTCGTGCGAAGTTGGAACATGTTAAAGGTAAGCATATTCCTAGGTCCCTAAATGTTCAAATTTCTTGAAGAGGACCTTATTTAAGCCTCATAAAAATACAGCTCACTGGCTGTGTCCACAGAAGTTTCATGAATTGAAAACACATTGGTGACTATTCCTATGTTGACAATCATTTTGCTATTCTAAGTTCCTTTATCATAGATAGCAACAAATATCCAATGGAAATCTCCAAAACTTCTGTGTTATAACTGAAAGTCACAAAATGCAGGGCTTTTTCCTCATTTAAAGCTTTTTAAAATTCAGTTCAATGGAGTCACTATTTTTATTTTTTAATTTTTTATAATGTGCTTTTATCTGTGCATTATAATCTCACATGGAATCACTATTTTTTTTTTTTTTTACGGTACTGGGGATTGAACTCAGGGGCATTCTACCTCCAAGCTATACCCCAGCCCTATTTTTTTTTTTTTATTCTTTATTTTGAAACAGGGTCTCACTAAATTGCAGAGTGCCTCACTAGGCAGCTGAGGCTGGCCTCAAACCTGGATCAGCCTCCCAAATGCTGGAATTACAAGTGTGTGCCACCACGCCTGGCTGGAATCACTATTTTTTTGTTTTGTTTTGTTTTTGTTTTTGTTTTTTAATTTATTTATTTATTTTTCATCTTTCCCTTATTTGGTGCATTGTAATTTAATTACACATCTTTGTTAGGTACAAGCTAGTATAGGTAAAGACATCCATGCACACATTTCTCATTTAACCCTTCCCCAATTCCCGCCCCACTCCATTATGTTAAGTGAGATTAGTCAGTCACAAAAAGTTAAAAATAGAATGTTCTCCCTAATATGTGGAAGCTAGGGAGAAAATGGGACTTTAGAGGGACTCCAGATGAAGGAGAATCCTTAGGTGAACAAAGAATGTGACTTAATGGAAGGTGAAGGGGGTAGGGAGGACACCCTAATGAACATGATGTACTTTCTATGAACACATCAAAGTCAATCACTAAACTGACTTTGAGAAGGAGGGAAGTGGAATCACTATTTTTAAAAGAACTGTTTTAATAAAAAAGAATTTTTGGAGCTGGGTCTGGTGGCACACTCCTGTAAGCACAGTACTTGGGAGGCTGAGACAGGAGGATTGCAGGTTCACAGCCAGTCTCAGCAACTTTTGAGGCCCTCCACAACTTAGCAAGACCCTGTTTTCAAATAAAAAATAAAATACAGCTGGAAGTGTAGCTCAAAGGTAGAATGCCTCTGCGTTCAACCTCTAGTACCACACACACACACACACACAAAAAAAAAATTGTGTATGTGTGTGTGTTACTAGATTGAACCCAGGGACATTCTACCTCCAAGCTAAAACCCCAGCCCTATTTTTTTATTTTTTATCTTGAAACAGAGTCTCACAAGGTTTCTGAGAGTCTTGCTATGTTGCTGAGGCTGTCCCCAAATCCACATTCCTCCTGTCTTAGCATACCAGTTACTGAAATTACAGGTATGGCCACCATGCCTGGCTCAACTCTGAGTTTGTATGAAGCATTAATACCAAATACAAGGTAACATCTAGACTAACAGAAATTTTTTTTGAATGAAAAATTTTCCCAAACAAAAACAAAACTGAGGAACAAAATGCTGCAGTAATTTTCTTCATGTGCCAGAAATGTCGATCATGGCACCCCTGAAGAGTTCAGATTCTACTCTAAGCCTAATAACTCCTATTTTATTTTATTTTTTATCTTGGTACTGGGGATTGAAACCAGAGACATCTTACCTCCACCCTACAGCTCCAGCCCTATTTTATTTATTTGGAAACAGGGTTTCACTAGGTTGCGGAGAACCTTGCTAAGTTGCCGATTTATAATATTTGAGATAGAATTTAGGGCAAGTGGTCACCTTTGGGTACATGGAGGGATACAAGTTGAGCAAATGGTCCAAGAGATGGCATGAAAATTTTCATTTTATGCCTTTTTATATTGTTAATATTTCATTAATGATGATTATTTTAATTATACATATTTATAGTATACAGATTGATAATTTGGTACTTGTATACAGTGTATAGTGGTTTTTAAAAATCTATTTATATAGAGAGAGATTTTTGTTTTTATTTTTATTTGTTAATACTGGGGAATTGAACCCAGGGGCATTCTACCTTTGAGCCACACACCCTCCAGCCCTTTTTATTTTTTGTTTTAGAAACAGGGTCTTGCCAGGTTGCTTAGAGTCTCACTAAGTTGCTGAGGCTATCCTCGAACTTGTGATCCTCCTGTCTCAGCCTCCCAAGTACTGAGATTACAGGCATGTACCACCACACCCTGCTGAGGTTTTGTTTTCACTTCCCAGATTGGAGGAAAAGGAGAGAGAAGGGAGAGAGCAAAAAGAAATGAAGGAAGAGGAAACAGAGTTGAGCTCAAGTCCCCAAATCCTGGGAGAGATGTTCGTCACTGCCTACCAACCACGTGCATCTGCGGGGTCTCCTAGCCACTATCTGAAGAGGGGAGTCGTGGCATAAGCAGGTGGATGAGATTATACCATTGGGCAAAGGGAAAAAGACAGAAGGAAAGGGATGTAGACCAGATGCAAAAGAACAAAGGAAAGGGAATGGAGAAGGCGTCATTCCCACCAGAGGACCACACAATCCAGACAACTGGGGCCTCAACCCATCCAAGTGAGGGCTCTGAAACAAGTGCTCAGGGGCTGCATTAGTCAACCATAAGGCACGTCCAAGTCGACTATCTCCACATTGGTGCTCACCTATCCCCACCCCAACCTCTCCACTGATGTCCCTTTGTGGACACCAAATATGTCACTGGCTCAGTGGGTTCTTGTACTTCCTATCAGAAGAATTGGGGAGAGCCCCTGGATCTCAGGAACGAGACTCTTTACTGGGGCAGGGGAACTTCTGGACCCAGAAGGGGGACCTGGCACTGACTGAGGATGAGACTGGCTCGAGCAAAAGACAAAGGCGCATGGCTTCTGTGGCATCAGCAGGGTGGGGAGGACCTTGGTCTCTTGCTGCCAGCACACGTAGAGAGGACTTCAGTGGCACCTGCCCTTGTCCTCATCAGGGCTCTTCATGTGTGACATGTCCATGATCATCCTAAGCCTCCCCCTGGGGGGTGTGGTTAACTATGCTGACGTGTCAAGGTGACAGTAGGTCACTTTGGTGGCTACTCTACCCATGTGCCTGCCCTCAACACCTGGAATCTGCCCTTATCAACTGGAAACATCTCTGATAATACTTTTAGAATAAGCCGCACCTACTGTGTGTGGCTCAAACTCGTACCTCTGGTGAGCACAAGGTCCCAAGAGGCTGAGCTAATGTTCACAGCCCCCTCCTGTCTTCTCACTCCCAGAGCCTTGAAGACTGCCTTAATGTAGCTCTTGATTTTCTAGAATGGCTGCTAACCCCGTAAGACTGAGCACTGGCTTGGCTGTCTTATTTCCTCCAAGAAATATCCATCCCTTAGTTCTAAGAGGTCCTGTTTTGATGGGAACTTTCTGACTGTGTCACAAGGACATAAAAGGGGGCTGGCTTTGCAAGAGTGGGTCCAAGGGGTTAGAGTGTAGGAGAGGATCATGCCTTTTGCTCTGTATCAAAAAGGAAAATGATATCCAAAATAAATAAATAAAAGGAGTAGTGTGTATACCAGCCAAGACCCTCAGGCTGACCTTGACACTGTTGACAACACTGTTAACAGTGCCCCCCCCACCTCCGTTGACTTCCAGGTCTGCCCCTCCTCAGGCCCTGATCCACCTCACTCATGTTCCTTCTCTGCCCTGTCATGAGTTTTCTCTTCTTTGCTGGCCTATTAGTCCCTCATCTGGACATCTATCCAGCTCCAGGGTTGCTCCTCCATCTTGTCCGCCCACCATGCCTCTCACTTTGGACAAACCTGTTCACTCCCAAAGGCTGGCTTGAAGATCTCTTCCCAAGCTTCAGATAGGTGTGCCTGAGCGCCCCCATGCCTCAGCCTCAACCTGCCCACCTCCCAGTGCATCTAAGAGCCAAAGGAGGCCCTGTGGAAGTCTCAGGGGGAAGCTCTACCCTCGTGGGGCTCTCTGAGAGACAACGGAGCACAGGTTAGAGGCAGGTGGGACTTGCCTGACCTGTTCACCACTGTACCTCCCTATTTCAGTCAGCATTATTACCACTGTGAGCCAAAATACCTGATGACCACAACTCAGAGGAAGGAAGATTTATATGCTCACAGTTCTGGAGGTTTCAGTAGTTTCAGTCCATGTTAGGCTGGGTCACGACTACAGAGCTCAGGGCTTGGTGAAAGGAAGCAGAGAGAACACAAGGGGAGGAAACAAGGTCTTAGTCCCCAAGATTGTACCTCCAGTGAGCCAACTCCTCCAGCCACACCCTACTTGCCTTCCTCACCACCCAATAAATCCACTAATCTACCAATGGATTTAACGACTAATGACATTAGAATCCTCATTATTCAATTATTTCATCTCTGAAATTTTTTTGGTGCTGGGGACTGAACCCAGGGCCATTCTAATTTCAAGCTATACCCCTAGTCCCTTTAATCTTTTATTTGTTTAGAAACATGGTCTTAGTTAAATTGTTAAGGGTCTCATTCAGTTGTTGAGACTGACCTTGAACCTGGGATTCTCCTGTCTGAGCCTCCCAAGTACTGGGATTACAGGCATGCACTCCCACACCCAGCTTAGACATTTTTGCATTGTTAGTACATGAGATCTTCCAGGGGACCTTCTGTATCCAAACCATAACACTCCATAACTTATTCAGCATCTGATATGTGTCAGATGCTCTAAATATTTTCTGAGAGGAAGAAAAAGAAAGGAGAGAAAAGAGAAAGCTGGGAGGGAGGAAGGGAGAAAGAGAGAATGAAGAAAGAAACAACCTGGGCTCAGTCTGGAGTTGGTGGTACATGCCTATAATCCCAGTACTTGGGAGGCTGAGATAGAAGGCTCACAAGTTCAAGGACAGCCTCAGCAAGTAGTGAGACTCTCATCAACCTACTGAGACCCTGTTTCAAAATGACAATAAAAAATAGGGCTTGGGGTGTAGCTCGGCAGTAGAATGTCCCTGGGCTCAATCCCCAGTAACACACATACATACACACACACACACACACACACACACACACACACACACACAAAAAAAAAAAAAAAAAAAAAAAAAAAAAACAGCAAGAAATGACCTGGGCTCAAATCTCAGCTATTTACTAAATTGTGACTTGGGCCAATAACAGCCTCGCTGTTCCCAAAACCTCGGTATCCTCATCCTCAGACCAAAGCGCCTCTCAGGGTTCTTGTGAGGACTGAACGAGACAAAGGACT
Organism: Graphiurus murinus; assembly: GCA_004027655.1. Taxonomy (NCBI): domain Eukaryota; kingdom Metazoa; phylum Chordata; class Mammalia; order Rodentia; family Gliridae; genus Graphiurus; species Graphiurus murinus. The sequence continues at coordinate 7,496 of PVLC010018960.1, read as the reverse complement.
GCGTGGGCCATACATGACCTGTTATTGCTGCAGCCAAGTGGTGCAGCTGCTGAGAACACAGCCAGACCCTGCTGGTGGCCCAGTGTCACGGAAGCCCTCCTGGCATCCCCTGGGGCTCACTCCCCACCTGAGAGCCTGTCCCCTCCCCTGCGAACTGTCAACCACAGTGTCTGGGAGCTTGAGAACACATCTCCAGCAGATCAGTGTCTCTGACACACACACACACACACACACACACACACACACACACACACACACACACACAAGGAAGCAGCAGAACCATTAAGACGCACTCAGCTTGTTCCAAACCTCAAGGCACTCGGCCTGAATCACCATACTTGTCAGCAGGCCTTCCTGGCAGCAGAAGATTCTGTCCCCAGCCTCAGGACCAGATTGCTCATGGAGTGAGAGGAAGCAGAAGGGTGGGCTGCCTGTTCTTGCTGGTGCTGACCAAGTGCCCACTGTGTTAGGAACACTGAGCGCCACCAGAGGGAAGGACATCAAGAACTGCCAATGCTGTCGGGAAGGACAGGAGCTCAGACTTCAGGAAGGAGGCTGAGGCAGTCCAGGGATTGGTTCTGGATACAGAGCACTCACTAGGTGGAGGGGCATGCAGGGACCCTAGCTCAACTGCTGTAACAAAATGCCATAAGCTCGGTAACTTTAACAATAGAAAATTTTTTTTCATATTTTTGGAGACTGGGAAGCCCAAGACCAAGGTGCTGACAGAATTTGTGCCTGGCAAGGGTGGACTTCCTGGTTCACAGATGGTACCTTCAAGCCAGGCTCGGTGAGGCAAGCTTTAATCCCAGTACTTGGAAGGCTGAGACAGGTGGATGGCAGTTTTGAGGACAGCCTCAGCAAGTAGTGAGACTCTCATCAACCTAGCCAGACCCTGTTTCCAAATAAAATAGGGGTGGGGTATAGCTCAGAGGTAGAATGCCCCTGGGTTCAATTCCTGGTGCAAAAAAAAAAAGGTGGTTCACATGGCAGAAAAGCAGCAAGATCTCTAGTGTCTTTTCTTCCAAGGACACTAAGCCCATCACAAAAGCCCCACCCTCACCAGTTCATCTAATTCTAAGCATCTCCCAAGGACATTGCCTCCTAACACTAACACATTTGGTAGTAGGTTTGAACACAGGTACCAGGATTACAGGTGCGTGCCCATACACAGGGGCAGGGTCTTAACATAGGAATGTGGGGTGTGGCGACACAGCATTCAGCCCATGTGATCAGTGATGACCTTCCTGGCCTCCAGGTGGTGCTGACCACAGTAAAATCCTGTGGTGAGACCCCATCACCCCATAGTAGCTAAGAGAGGCAGGCCTGGAACCCAGTGACCTGAGTTTGTATTCTAAGTGTGCCTCCTGCCAGATATGTGACCATGGGTAAGTTATTTCACTTCCTGTGCCTCAGTGCTCACATCTGTAAAATAGGAGTGAGAGTCACAGGACTGACCTCATCAGGGTGTGAGCTGGTAGTCCCTACACAGCATTTACTTGCAACAGAGCCTGGTGCATGGTGAGTGCAACGTTTGTCTTTGCTGTCTGTTCATCCTGTGTCACCAGATAAGCCAACTCAATTCAATTAATAACAGTTGATGGCACAGAGTGCGGACTGTGTGCAGGAGGCAGTGTGGCCAGATGGAGAGAGCCTACAGATGGTGATTAAAAGAAGGCTTGTCCCTGTGCCTCCGTGTTCTAGTTATGCGACCCTGAGCACAGCACATGATCTTTCTGAGCCTCAGTTCCCTTCTAAAAATGAAAATACTATGATAGCTGAGCTCTGATTAGTTCTCAGGGTGCTTTGGATGAATGAAGAAAGAAGTATCCATGAGAAATGTTTGAACATTCTGGAGGCTGAGATAGGAGGATCACAGGTTCAAGGCCAGCCTCAGCAATTTAGCAAGACTGTTTCAAAATAAAAAATAGAGCCAGGCGTGGTGTCACACACTTGTAATCCCAGCATTTGGGAGGCTGAGACTGGAGGATCTGGGTTTGCAGCCAGCCTCAGCTACCTAGTGAGTCCCTCCACAACTTAGTGAGACTCTGTTTCAAAATAAAGAATGCAAAATAGGGCTGGGGGTGTAGCTTGGAGGTAGAATGCCCCTGAGCTCAATCCCCAGTACCGGAAAAAATAAATAAATAAAATAGAAAATAAGGCTGGGGGTATAGTTTGAAGGTAGAATGTCAATGGTGGTCAATCCCAATTAGGGGGGAAAATAAGTTTGAACATTCTAGAATGCAAAGAGTGATTACCATCATGAAGCTCCTCTTGCTTCTCAGGTAGCCCCTGAGCCTGGCGCCATCAGTCTTATCCCTTGCCTGGTCCTGAGCTTTCAAAAGTGGCAGCGTGCACGTGAGAATGCACTGGAGTGCTGAGACAAACCAGCAGAAAGTGCACCGCCAAGAACACCTAGTCCATACGAATGTGGGAGCCTAGTGGGTGGAGCTGCAGGGGCACGCATCTGTAATTTTCAGTAGAACAAAAGCATAAACAAATATAAAAATGCCTAAGAAAAGTACACCTCTCTCTGTTTCAAACTGGAAGCAGTCCTCTAGGGAGTAACGTTTGTATCCATTCCATCAGGAAAAAAAATGCAGCCCCCATGAAACGCCTGCCTCCTGGATTACTGAGGAAGTAAGCAATGTGTGCGCCTCTCCTCAATAATCCTAATGAATGACACAGCCAGCTAGGGCTGTGTAACAAAGTACCACAGACTAAGGGACTTAACCCACAGAAATTTGTTGTCTCATAGTGCTGCAGGCTGTAAAACTGAGGCCAAGGTGTGAGCAGGACTGGTTTCTTCAGATGCCTCCCTCCTTTGCAGTAGTTAGGTCATTTCCTCCCAGGGTCTTCACATCCTCTTCCCCCTGTGTGTTTCTAGCCACATATCCTTTCCTTTCCTTACTTCCTCCCTCCCTTCCTTCCTATCTTTTTTCTTTGCACTAAGGATTGAACCCAGAGGCATTGGATCTCTGAGCCATATCCCCAGCCCTTTTTTAATGTTTTTGTTTCAAAAAAGGGTCTCACTAAGTTGCTGAGAGTCTCACTAAAATGCTGAGGCTGGCCTCAAACCTGTGATTCTCCTGTCTTAATATCTGAAGTACTGGGATTGCAGGCATGCACTGCCACGCCCAGTCGCATCCCTATTCTTATAAAGACGCTAGGCATATTGGGTTAGGACTGACCCTAATGACCTCATCTCAATTTAGATACTTCTTTAAAGACCCCATTTCCAAACACAGTCACATTCAGAGGTATTGAGGGTGACAACTTCAGCCTTTGAGTTTGGGGACACAATTTAGACCATACAGAGGGCATCATTTCTGGAGAACAATCCCACATGAAGTGCTAAAGTGTCCAATAGAACTACCCACAACTACAGAAATAGCACAACACAGGACAGCCTGCTGAAGCCTCTCTGAGCCCTCCAGAGCAGGGCGTGGAAGGAGGTAGGGTACCGGAAGAGGGGAGGCGGGAGTTGGGTACAAACAGGAGTACCAACCAAGTGAGGCAGGGGACTCCTGGGTCTGCGACATATGATTTTGTTCCCTGTCACAGGCGTGTTATATTTGGGTTCTCAATGCTCTTCTGGAAGAACTTGTCCAAACAACCTCGACACTTCCTGCTTCCATCTGAAGGAGTATTTTCAAACATCAGACTTCTGGCTCTTGAGCAAACTCAGCATCAGCAAAGCAGCTCATGTGCATGAGACAGAAGGGTCACAGCCAAGTACCTCTGGGAAGGCACAGACAGACTAGTATTAGAAACAAATTCTAGGGAAGCCACAAATAAAAACTCATGAAATCAAAAGTAACTTGGCAAGGCAATTTACTTCTGCAGAAGGGTGTGCAACTGACAACAATTCTGGTAAGCAAGTTACACTGCCCTTGCCCTTATCCAGGTGAGGGCTTGGGTTCACAACTCTGCCCAATTGCCTATTTTCTAAGACAGACAGAGATTCTGAAACAAAGTTTAAAGTACAACTCTGCAGTGATTGGCTTACCTCTAGGGCAGGCAGAAGTTTTTTTGTTTTGTTTTGGTTTGGTTTTCGTTTTGTTCTTTTTGGGGTACTGAGGATTGAACTCAGGGGCATTCTACCTCCGAACTACATTCCCAGTCCTATTTTTTATTCCTTATTTTGAAACAGGACCTCACTAAGTTGCGGAGGTAGCTGAGGCTGACCTCGAACCCAGATCCTCCGGTCTGAGCCTATCAAATGCTGGGATTACAAGCGTGTGCCACCACACCCGGCCAGGTGGAAGTTTTGAAACAAAATTTTAACATTCTGGAAGATTCCTGGTCAACCTAAAGGTCATATGAGCTAAGATGGCTGACACTCAGGAAGACTCAGGGAGTGGAGGTGGAGCACACAGACAAATGTACAGTTACAAAATGAATGCCAAGGAGTACACTTCTGTGCAATTTTACTTCTTCGATAGAAAAGGGTTTTTTGTTTTTGTTTTTGTTTTTGTTTTTTTTATTCCTTACACTAGGAAGATGCAAAGTTCAAATTCACTTAGTCCAACCGCTAACAGCCATTGGCCTCATGCCCTGACTTGCAAAGTAACCACCTCCTATGGACTGGGTGTTCCCCAGGATCCCTGATGCCCTAAGAGTCTGTGACTCTAATAAATTATTGTCAGTAGAGACAGGCATGGTGGAGCACCCTTGTAATCCCAGTACTTGGGAGGCTGTGACAGAAGGATCAAAAGTTTGAGGCCAGCCTCAGCTACTTAGCAAGGCCCTCTGCAACTTAGTGAGACCCTGTTTCAAAATTTAAAAAAAAAAAAAAAAATAGGGCTGGAGATGTAGCTCAGAGGTAGAATGCCCCTGGGTTCAATCCCCAGTACTGCAAAAAATAAATTAATTAAATAAATAATTGTCAGTAGAAGTGACAGAGGCAAAGCACATTCCACTCTTTCCTTCATTCATTTACTTATTTGACAGGCGTTGTTCAGGACCTACTGTGTGCTGTGGAAGGCGAGGAGAGATCAGCAGAGGCTTTGTGGAGGAAGTGACACTTGAGTTTACCCTTGCAGATGGGCTCAGATTCTGATGAACCAAGGAATTCTGGGTGGAAGGAATGGCATGAATAAAGGCCAGGAAACAGGAAGACACACCCAATTTAGGGTTGATGAGTAAATAAGGTCTCCTGGGAACTGAGAAAGAATGGTATCAGGAATTAGTAGCTGCCAGTCCAGATGTGTGGTAAGAATTGTGCCTACGGGACCACTTCATCTCAGCTGTCCTTTGCCTCTGCTAGGCTCGAAGTCAACCTGCAGAGGCCAAGGATAGGGGGAAGAACCGGGAGAGCAGCAGGTCCTTCTTTCTTCCGGTGAAAGGATGAAGAGAGGAAGGAAGCAGCGAGGATCACGTGCTGTTTTGTCTTGCAGCAGCACACGCAGGCCTCTGGTTGCAATTGCTGTAGCTCTTGATTCCAGCCGAAGCCGTGGGCGTTTGGATTTGCACGTCTGTGGGAAAAGTGACTTGACTGGTGTCTATTTTTGAGCATCTAAATCTGTCTTGTGAATGATTCTGTTTGTATACCATTCACAGGATGAGCATTATTGCTTATGCAAATGCTTCCTTTGAAGCACAGAGGGCGGGGGCCAACGGAAGCTCATACCGTATGTCACGATGGTCCCTGGGATGGGAGCTAGCGCCTACTGCCAGATTCTAAAATAGAGTCACAATGGAGCAACAGTGACTTCCTAAAGTATGTGGGGGCAAAAGACAATAAAGAGCAGAATCTGTGGCTGTTAAACTGTCCCTTGCATGAGGAGATTGAAAGGACTGATGGTCCTAACAGCTGGGTCATTGAAGTGAGCAGGGGCCATTGGTCTAGTCCTGTCGAACAGGTACCTCCTTCTTGCTTACTTGTGGGAGTCAGAGGTTTTTTGTTGTTGTTGTTTTGTTGGTGGTGGTGGTGTGTGTGTGTGTGTGGTACTGGGGATGCAACCTGGGGGCATTCTACCTCCAAGTACAGCCCCAGCCCTATTTTTTTTTTTAATTCTTTATTTTTTGAAACAGGGTCTCACTAAGTTGCGGAGGGCCTCACTAAGCAGCTGAGGCTGGCCGCGAACCCGGATCCTCCAGTCTCAGCCTCCCAAATGCTGGGATTACAAGTGTGCACCACCACACCTGGCGTGGGATTCAGAGTTTTTGAGCACCCATAAAACAATAAAAGGAAAGTTGTAAAATGTTTCACTTCTAGAGTATGAAGAAAAAAATTCAAGAGTGCTCTGCATTGCTCCAAGGAATGAGAGAGAGGCTGCCTCTCCATCTTTATCTTTTCATGGTGTTTTCCCTGTGTTACTCCACTTTGCCTTCCCTCTGTCTCTGGGCCTCAGTCTCCCCTTTTTATAAAGATATCACTCATATTGATTAGGGTGCACCCTACTGACCTAATTTTAACTTGATTACCTATATAAAGTCCCACCTCCAGATGTGGTTACATTCTGAGGTACTGGGAGTTGAGTCCAAGATAACCTAGGTGTAGTGGTGCCCGCCTATAATCCCAGTACTTAGGAAGCTAAGACAGGAGGTTTCAGGCCAGCCTCAGCAATTTAGTGAGACTCTGTTTCAAAATAAAGAATAAAAATAGGGTAGGGGTGTAGCTCGAAAGTAGACTGCCCCTGGGTTCCATCCTGAGTACTGCAAAATAAATAAATAAATATAAATAAAAATAAAAAATAGGGCTGGCAGTGTAACTCAGAGGTAGAATGTCCCTGAGTTCAATCCCCAGTAACACAAACACAACTCTCTCTCTCTCTCTCTCTCTCTCTCTCTCTCTCTCTCTCTCTCTCTCTCTCTCTCTCTCCTATTTGGGGGAAACACAACAAACCCATCACATTAACTCTCTTTAAAAGAAGATTGGAGACATTTAATGTTTTAGAACTTCAGTTTCTCTAATGAAAGTCCCCAGGGCACAACTTGGGCCTGGCCTTTGCCACAATCAAGCTTACCTTTGTGCTTTGTTGGTACTGGGGACTGAACCCAGGAGCATTCTTCCTCTAAACTACAACTCTGCCCCTCTCCTCTCTCTCTCTCTCTCTCTCTCTCTCTCTCTCTCTCTCTCTCTCTCTCTCTCTTCTTTTTTTTTTTGTAACAGAAACAGAGTCTCACTAAGTTGCTGATGCTTGCCTTGAATCTGCAATCCTCCTGTCTCAGTCTTCCAGGTGCTGGGATTACAGGCCCACGCCAGCCACCTACATGCCTGTACGTACATTAGAAGGCAGGGGTCCTCTCCTATCAGCCCCTTATCACAGCACGTGTGTGGTAGCCGCTGCCATTTTTTTTTTTTTTTTTTTTTTCGGTACTGGGGATTGAACTCAGGGGCATTCTACCTCCGAGCTACACCCCCAGCCCTATTTTTTATTCTTTATTTTGAAACCGAGTCTCACTAAGTTGCAGAGTGCCTCACTAGGTAGCTGAGGCTGGCCGCGAACCCGGATCCTCTGGTCTCAGCCTCCCGAATGCTGGGATTACAA
>PVLC010018959.1:0-31321 GCA_004027655.1 Graphiurus murinus | reverse complement strand
ATGCCATTTTACAGAAGGGCATGGTGAGGTTTAGAAATTAGGACCATCTAACTCTAAGCTGAAACTCTTAATCATTATTCATGGAGCCTCCTCGAGAAAAGTCTCGGAGCACACACTGCTGGTCCCCACAGAGGTCACACACCAACTGAAACATGCCAACAACTTGCAATCTAAATGACCATCTCCCTCATTCAATTGCCCTCCCCGGAATAAATAGGAGAAGGAACTCATTAATAGGGTCCTGTGTCTCTGGGGCTTTCTGTCCTGAGGACATCCATGCCAAGTCTACTCATGGACCTAGAATTTGGGAGCAATCTCTTCCACTGGGGCACTTGGATGCTCCAGTGCACAAGGTCCCGCTCTGCAGGGAACTGCCCCTTTTGGAAGGTGCCATCTGAACTGTTTCTGCTTCACCAGCAGGAAGTGAGTCTCAGGTGAGCACTGTCTGGGCCCTACCCCAGGGATCTCTCCTCCCACCACATCCTTGCTTTTTAATTTACTGCCTCTCCCTCTCCTTTTCTAGCCCCTCAATGTTTTCTTTCCGTCATGGTTGGATCTAGAATGCCCCCTACAGAGCTCATGTATTAAGCTCAGGGTTGATGTAGTTAAGTCAGGAGGGTTGTAATCTCATCAATGAATATCTGGGTGGAAACCTAGGGCAGTAGGATGTGCTTGTGGAGGGATTGTGCTTGTGTCTTTAATTCTTCTTCCTTGCCCTCTTTTGCCTCTGGCCTCTACGATGTGAGAGTGAGGCCTTGTGCCCCCCCCTCCACTTCCTGCCACCATGCCCTGAGATCCACAGCCCCCAGCCTCCCATGAACTGAACCCCAAGTCTCCAAGGAAACCATGAGCAAATAAACCTTCCTTCTTCTAAGATGTATGGTCAGTTCTTTGGAGTAGAGTAGTGAGAATGCTAAGACACTTTCCTTTTCTCTTGATGTGCTATTCTGATTTCTCCTTGGCTGGGACTGAGCTTCTGCTTGTGCTTAGGAGTCAAGCTAAGGACAAGCTAAAAACTCTGTGTGGAACCCAGACCCTCACTGAGCAAATCTTCGCCCTTGAACTTGGCATGGATTCCATCTGCTGCTCCTTTTTTGTCCTTGTCTATACAGCAGATGGTCATTCCAAAGTCCTCTTTTGGAAAGATGTAGATCTAAGTAAATGTAATAAATGAAATAAAAATAACTCCCAGCAGGAATGCAACACTCTGAGCTCCAGGCTGTCCCTTTTGCTTCTGGGATCCCGCTGCTATTGTTCTTGGTTTCGTGGTACCATTCAGCTGCACAATTCCAAGCAAAGGCTTCTCATTGGTCCCACTTTGTTAGTGAGAGTATTCCTTGAAAGATGTCGAGGACTTTCTGATAATGCTCTTAAGCTATGTCCCCAGGAAACCAAAATTTATGAATGAATTCATTCATTCAGCCAATATGAATTGAGCATTTACCGTGGGCCAGGAACTATGACAGGAATCAGGTGCAAAGAGGTGTGTAAGGTGTAATTCATGCCTGCCAGCATTCCCAGCGAGACAGGGGGATGCCCTCTCCCCTGGGAGACTCTCCCACAGCTGGGAAGCTCATGAGTTTTGACGGGACATGGAGTTCTTTTCATTGCTTGGTTGTGATTCTTGTTAGCTGAATTAACTTGAGCCAATCACTCCATCTTTTCTGAACTCAGCTTTCTCGCCTGTGAAGTGAGGGACCTGGACCCTGGAGACAAATGGACCCCAGGAGTGCAAGCTCTTGGCCTCACGGTGGTAACTTTGAGAACCTCTCGTGTCCCCAGTGCCCATTTTCACAGCTTCAGTAGCTCATTGTGCCACTGCCCCTACCTTCCTTTTCTTGACACCGCCATGAGGGGACATTTTCCCTACACATTCATGTGGTCTTGGAGGCAGATGTCAGTGACACCTCCACTGTCTTCTTAGTTTTGGCATTTGGTGACTCCATCCTATTTCCTGGGCTCTTGGGACATCAAGGGCCATATCCCCTTTGAGGGTGGTGGGAGGGGTTCTTGTAGTTTATTCCTCTTCTGGCCTGGAGTGGTGGCTAGGTACCGGGGAGCTGCCAGACACCTCTTCTGCAAAGCAATTCTGTAAGTCAGCTGCGGAGGAAGCCTGACCAGCAAGGAGATTCCCAGACAGTCCTCTGACCTACCAGAAGGGTGTGCTTTTCTGGACCCTTCAAATGTTCTCCAAGTGCTTTTCCCCAGTAAGAATGGCCAACACTTGCCATAGAATAACCTTTCTATCTCAAGGCCATTACTTTAGGTGCATTTCATCAACTTCTGCTCCTGCACCTAATAAAAGCAGACAAACCACTGGCTAGGGTAGCAACCCTCCTTGGGCTACAAATATCTATCTTCAGTGACTGTACTTTTATCCTACCTTCCGCCCTCATTCCCATGTGCTCTCTGAATCCTCCCTGTTGCTTTAGACTGTGGATTTCCAAATGTTTTCCCAGGGCCAAAGTGAAGGCTGAAAGAAAGGCAGTTGATTACCAAACCCAGATACCAAAGCCTTCTGCCATCACATCAGCCTCTTGCCTGAGGATCCGAGGTTTTACGGCTGTGTGCTGGGGGGGAGGTCCAGCAGCTTGTCTGTGGTCTACTGAGTACTTTCTCCAGCATTGGGGAAGTCCTATATTTCTGCTGCACGTATAGTGGGAGCTTCCAAGCTTGTTCTCACTTAGAAAAGAAGCATTGCTCTCATTCAGACTAACATAGGAGACAAGACAGTGCATTGATGGACTAGGACTGCAGAGGGAAGACTGAGGATTATCTGGGCAAATGAAAGATGTCCAACCTTCTTCTCTTCCCAAGAAGTCAAGGATGCATTCCTCAGATCTCAGAGATCGAGGCTGATGTCCTGCTCATGCATAAAGGTGTTTTAGTGGCTGTTGTGTGACACCCAAGAGCATATCCACTAACAATGTCCCCGTGGCTTCCCAGTTCTGCCAGTTTGTGACTATTAACTAGAGCAGCTACAGAGCCTCACTGTCCAACATGGCAGCTACAGAGTCTCAGAGCCTCACTGTCCAACATGGCAGCTACAGAGTCTCAGAGCCTCACTGTCCAACATGGCAGCTACAGAGTCTCAGAGCCTCACTGTCCAACATGGCAGTTACGGAGTCTCACTGTCAAACATGGCAGATGGCAGTTCTAGAGCTATGCGGTGGGATGAAGTCTCTGTCCCACTCTTCAGAGTAATATTTTTTGTGGGGGAGTCATCTTTTTTTTTTTTGGTCTTTTTGGAACTGGGGATTGAATCCGGGGTGGTACACTTGCAAGGTAAGCGCTTTGCCACTGAGCTACATCCTAGCCCCAGAATAATGTCTTTAATGCGTAAAATAAAATACTCATGAATTCAAAGGAAGCCAGTTGTATTGAAACACCATGATGAAAATATTTTTAAAAAGAGGTCTTTGATAATAATTATGTGTTTCTTTGAAAGCACTTTTAATAGCAAGATCTAGTGGCAAACGTAACGTGGAATTATGAAATAGCAATGAGTGCAAATAGCGTTTCAAGATGCCTTTGACAACTGGGACAAGACTTGAAAGTATCGGTGGTTTTGACTGGCGACAAAGGCTTAGGCCTGTAGTTGCTACAGTGGTCTGTGCCTGACCTGTAATCAAACTCAAATTGGCAGTTACAAGTTAGTGAAAATAAAGGTGTAATTCCTGCCCATCTAAGTCCAGGGAACCCAGTTTCTGCAAGCTTGCCCCAGAGGGAGGCATTGACCTGCAGGGAACCAAGGTGTCATTGTAGAAGTCATAAAGCTGGGTTCAAATCTCATCCCACCACTGGGCCTCAGTTTACCTGTTAGTAAATAGAGATAGCAATAGCAACTCCCGAATAGAGTTGCTGAGAAGTGCAAATGGGTGGCAAAGGACTTTGCAAGCAAGACAGGCACTGCGTGAGCATTCTTGGCTCTTAATTACAATGGAGAGTTTGTTCTTTAAGGTTTTTTAAATTATCTTTTATTGGTGCACTGCAATGTGCATGATGGTGAGAGTCATAATGATAATGTTCATATTCACATAACATTATTTGGTCTGTTTAAAGACTAGAAGTTGGCTCAATCCTTTATTACTTATTTATTTATTTTGGTATTGCAGATTGAGGTATCTTACCTCTGAGCTACAGCCCCAGCTCTTTTTATTTTTTTACTTGGAAACAGGTTCTCACTAAGTTGCTGAGGCTGGCCTTGAACCTGTGATCCTCCTGTCTCAGCCTTGAATTAATCCTTTTAAGCACATTGCCCTACCAGTGTCTGCCAAAGTGGTTGGAGTTGGTTTACCAATATCTGTTTTTCTCTCACCCTAAATCTACATCATTGAGGTACACGATAGATTCCTGGGAAGCCTACACTCACCACGATTTTTCAAAAAAGATTGGCGAGAGAGTTGTAAAATTCTTGGCACCAAAAAAGAGACATTGTGCCTAATTGCTGGCCTCAGGCATGGTTTTGACAGATACAATACCTGCTCCAACATTGCTGCTAGCCAAAAGTCACCCGTTAAACATGTTTTCTTAAACAGTGACTGATAAGTTGTTATCTTCCAGCTTCTCCTGCTAATTAGACATCATGAGTCAAAGTTAATTTGGTGGAAAACATTTCTCAACTTAATGACATTTATGGGCAATTAGGCACGTTGTGGAAGGGCACGCATTTACATTTCAGCCTATTCCAGGGTTTAACAAGAATCTCCTCTTTCCCGGTTGGAGATTTCTCATTCTCTGAGGAATATGTTCGATACAGACACCACGGGCCTCCTTGTTATGCTAGAAACCAGCAATTGTTTGCACGAAACAAGCTCCTGGCACAGTAATGAGGTGCAGGCGGAGATAAAATTAGGCTCAGTGAAGGCTTTTGTGTTGTTTAGACCCGTGTCTCTGGGCAAGAAGTCCTGCGCTTCGTACCATAGAAATCACAGCTACAGACTCCAATCAAGTGATTTCTGTGTGCCAACACGTCCTTCTTAGCCTATGGTAGAAATGACTTCTATTTTTCTACATGAAAAACAACTAGTGGTCTGAAAGACAGCATTCCTAATTTATAAGATTATACACCTTTGCTGTTGAGTGGTTTGTTTGTAGATCTGAAAAACATTCTCAATTTTTTTTTTTTTTTTTTTTTTTGCTGGCATTCATAGAAATCCAGTTTGAGGTCAGCAGAGAAGCAAAGGCTTGGGCATGTTGGGTGTTTCAGTCCCAGCTCAGCATCGAAGATGACATCCTGCTGGTCCTCCTGTCTTAGCCACTGTCCAACTCTGGCTAAGCAGCTTTTTATCCCTCCATCCCTTGCTTCTTTTCTCCAGGAAATGCTTTAGCCAAACTCATGTGAACTTTCTTGAAAGTGGAGAGTTGTATTTATATAGATATACATGTGTGCATGCATATACACAAATACACAGATGCTAGGATAGTTTATGGGCAGAGAGAATTATGAGTGAGGTAAAAGCTGTGTGTGGTGGTGTAATACCAGTACTTGGAAGGCTAAGACAGGAAGATTGCAGATTTGAGGCCAGCCTCAGCAACTTAGCAAGGTCCTTGCAACTGTTTCAAAATTAAAAAAAAAAAAAAAGTAAAATAAGACTGGAAGTGTAACTCAGAGGTAGAATGTCCCTGAGTTCAATTCCCAGTACCAAAGAAGAAAAAAAAAAAAAAGAAGTACAATGGCCCATTTAATTACTGAATCAGAACTTCATATAATTAACCAAATCTCTAAGCTAAAAACCAGTATATAAATATACTCCACAGGGTACCATGAATTTACAGTTTTGCAAAACTAGTATTGTAAAATATACCTAGATGCCCTAAGATTTGTGAAATTCTTATATATCACTTAAATATTTTAAAAATCTATTGCGTTTAATACACACCACACACATACATTATGTAAGCAAAAAATTTAGCATTTTCTAGGTGGTTGAAGGATAGAAGAAAACTTTATATAACAACAAATAATGATAAGTTTGGAGAATCTATACTGTTTAAACGCTATAAGTATATATTCCTAAGGTACAAAAATTTGCAACTCTCTAAATTTTATTGCAATTTGTTCTATGTAAATATTATTATAAGTAGTAAGTGTAAATATATATCATCAATGATGCAACATATTAAAACAAGAGGAATGCACAAAACAAAATAACAGTTAGATTAAAGCTCCTACAATTAGTAAAAGAAAAAGCACTGTTTTCATAAAACTTTTCAGGAGACCAGTTTGATTCCCTGATGACCTGGGCAGCAATGGAGACCAGATTGTCCCACAAACGAATTCAATGGAAGGACCTTCCCCATCTGGAAAATCCACTCAGAAACCTCGGAGCAGCTGGGGGACCTGTTCTCAGGCACTGGGGGCCAGCTGTTGGGGGCTGGCTGCAGACTGGGAGCAGGACACGGCCGGCCAGGGAAGTGGTTGGCCTGGTCCCAACTGACCACCAGAGCAACTGAGCAGGTCTGCAGAAACATGGCTTCTGGGGTCAAGATTCGTCCAGACCCCAGGTGCTGCTCCTCCTTTGCCAGCTCTTATAGTCTGGATGTCAAAATGTCCTCCAGACCTCATGAGGCAGCCATGTTCAGAGGTGGGTCACGGGTGTCGTGGCCTGGTGCCGTCTGTGTTGGGGCTGCTCCAGCCAGGGTATTGCTAAGTTTTTGAGGGTCTCATTAAGTTGCCGAGGCTGTCCTTAAACTTGCAATCCTCCTGCTTTAGCTTCCAAAGGTAGACCAGCAGTCTACCTTCTGTCTTTATGATTTCTTCTTATTCCTCTTCCTCTCCCTTTTCTTCTTCTTCTTGTGTTGGGGCTTGAACCCAGAGGCATTCTACTTCTAAGCTATACCCCCAGCCCTCTAGCCCTCTCCCTTTTATTTTTTGAAGTAGGGTCTTGCTGCATTGCTAAGGCTAACCTCAAACCTGTGATCCTCCTGTCTCAGCCTCTCAAGTACTGGATTACAACCACACCTGGTTTCTATGATTTTACTGCTCTAAATATCTCATATAAATGGACACATACAGCATTTGTCGTTTGTGCTTAGCATAATGCTTTCAAGTTTCATCCATGTTGTAGCATGTGCCAGTTTCCTTCCTTTTTAAGGCTGAATTACATTCCATTGCATGTGGACCACATTTTGCCAATCTGTTCATCTGTTGGTGGACACTTGAGTTACTTCCACCTGTTGGCTATTGTGAATAATGCTGCTGTGTCCGAATATCTCTTTGAGATCCTGCTTTTAATTCTTTTGATTATACCCAGAGATAGAATTGCTGGGCTATATGGTCATTCATTCTCTTTTTAGTTTTCTGAGAAATCGCTATACTGTTTTCCATAGCAGAGACACCATTCCCAAGAGCGAGCAAGGCTTCCAATTTCTCCCCATCCTCGTCAACACTTAGGTCCTATTGTTTTGACAGTAGTCCTCTAATGGAGGAATCATGCTTTTTTTAAAAAAATTTTTTATTGTAGTAACTCGTGCAATATAGCATTCATCTTTGTTAAGTACAAATTGTTAACAACATATTTGCACACAATTCTCATTTGACCCCTTCCCCGATTCCC
Organism: Graphiurus murinus; assembly: GCA_004027655.1. NCBI lineage: Eukaryota > Metazoa > Chordata > Mammalia > Rodentia > Gliridae > Graphiurus > Graphiurus murinus. The sequence goes on along the minus strand of PVLC010018959.1, from coordinate 23,762 downwards.
TCCCCATTCCCTCTCCCTCCCTCCCCCTAAGGTTCACTTCAGTGAGTGACCTTGATATGATTGTGTAGGTACATCATGTGCTTTAGGGTGTCCCTCGGAATCATGCTTTTTGACTGATGCATAAAATAGTCTTGTTATCTGGCACTTGGGAAGCAGTTACGAGTCCGCTACATGAACACTTATGATGCGGAGAACAGGTAACAGCATGTAGGTAAGGGTGTGATGGGGTGTCCAGAGGACAGCAACAGAGAACCACAGAGAGGGATGGGGGACCCCGCCCAGGCTTTGTGGAAAGGCTGGGACTGTGCTACTTGGCAAGGGTGGGGAGGGGCTGGGAGCAACCAAGGCAAAGGCGTGCAGAGGGAAATGAGCCCAACAGCTAAACTAAGAGCAGCAGAGAGGACCGCTGGAGTGACATGGTGTGCACCAGGATGGGCCCTTTTCTCCAGTACTCTTTTGCCCCAGTCCAGCCCTTTATGGATGCTTTGATAGCAACCGGGTTGGTGGGTCACATAAACCACAGTAAAGAAGGCGAATCAGATATTCTCTGAGCCTAATAGTGACTCAGTGATGCCAGTAAGGGCTGGGTCTTAGCAGTGTGGTGCCCCAGGGGCTGGGATGGGGAGACCAGGTGGTACAGGGAGGGTTATCAGGGCCCCTGATGGTTGTGAGGTAGCGACAGAGACCATGGGAGATTGTCAACGCACAGGAAGACCCATCAAAAGAACAAATCCGGGGTGTTCGTAGAGTCTGAAAGCATAGAAGATAATCTTGTGATGACCGTATTACTGACTGGAGATGCCTTTGATGACAATATGCGTATCCAACTGCGTTCCTGGACTTTACAATGCTGCGTATATCAAGGCTAATACGGCAACCAAGTTTTTCACTGTTGAAAAAGCCAGTTAGATGCAGAGAGAAGAAAATCCTAAAATAACACCTGTGGTGTTGTACTAGAACTGGAGGTAGCAGTGTAAACTAATATGTGAATGTCTGCCAGCTCTCTCCCCCTGAGAGGGTCCAGGAGCTGTGACATCCAGTAGAAGACAACACAGCAGTGCTCGGCCCCAAAGTCCCCGCCACAAAGAAGCCGAGCTCCTCAGAGAAATGGCTGAGTGCGTGGTCAGGGGGAGTATTAGAAGAAACCAGAACATCTTGAGCCAGGAAGAAAAGAAGGGCACAAAAAGTGGTGGCGACATCAAGAAGCCAGCCAGCGTGGAAGAGTTCCTAGTGGCCAAGTCTGGAACATTTGGGCACAAGAATAAGTAATGATAGGAATATACTATACCTGTTAAATAAAATAGAGGGAGAGGGGGCAGGTGTTCTAAAATTCTTTTTGATTAGATGCAGGAGGATTCCAAATTAATTAATGAATGCATTTGATTGCTGTGAGAATTAAATGAATTAGTTCATGGAAAAATCATAAGCTGGTGCTGGGAACAATAAATGTCAGAACCCAGCTGGGTGTGGTGGCACACACCTGTAATCCCAGTACTTGGGAGGCTGAGTCAGGAGGCTTAAAGGTTTGAGGCCAGTCTCAGCAACTTAGTGACACCTTGTTTCAAAATAAAAAATAAAAAGGGCTGGGGGTGTAGCTTGGAGGTAGACTGGACCTGGGTTAAATCTCCAGGATGGATGGATGGATAGATAGATAGATAGATAGATAGATAGATAGATAGATAGATAGATAGATGTCAGACACCCAATACATAACAAGAGTTGGGCATATAAGAAACAACTTCCCTAAATTGCCTAAAAATCTTAGCTAACTTCATTAACTAACGTCTTCAGAATCCAAAGACATGGCAGGGCCATCTTTCTCCATCTCTGGTGTTGTGATGGCTTTATTTTATTTGCAGTGGCACTCTCCCTCAAAGGAATTCCAAGGTTCTTTACAAACTTTAAATTACCCAGGGGAAACGAATCCTTACAAGCAAGAAAGCAAAATAAAGCACCTCTACCAAAATAGACTCCCTCCACCTCCCTGTCTATCTCCCTCTCACCTAAAATAACTGCACCCATTAAGTCAGCTAAGGTGCACAGCATGTTAACCAGGAGGGCTCGGTGGAGCTTTGGATCTGCTTTGGATCTGCTCGGATCACACTGGTCTCCCGGGAGACGCAGCTCCCCTGTGGGCCCGACTCCCACAGGTAAACTCCACTTTGCTGAGACCAGAGTTCAAGACCCAGAGGCCTCCAGGAGCCTTGAGCTTCGATTGCAAAGCCAGCTATTGCGGTGTGTTTGAATTCTGTAGTTTGCGTTGGTCAGGGAGAAGGCCCTGAGCCCTCTGGGCTTACCGCCCGCTGGCCAGCAAGGGGCGCTGTTGATTGAGAGACCGTGGCTGGGGGGGAATGTGTGAAGAAGTGACCAGCAGATGAGGTTTGTGCTCCTGGTTCCTTAGAAGCTTCACTTTTCGGGGGACGAACTGATGAGAACTAGAAAACTCTAACCAGTGGTTTGGACCTCGGCAGCCTTGCCTGGCTGTGCAGTGTCTGATCAGAGACCCATGGTGAGGGCTGTCTGCTATCGCCAGGACCACTCTTCTCTTGTTCTGCAGCCTCGTCCTCCCCAAGGGCACAGGGGGCTCCAGACCACACAAGCCATGGCTGCCACGGGGTGGGATCCAGGCTGTCAGCTGCAGCTTGTAGTTTAATTTCCTTTACTGCCACCTTTATGTCCACTAATCTCTGACAACCCATATGTCTATCGTGTGTGTGTGTGTGTGTGTGTGTGTGTGTGTGTGTGTGACTGGAGATTGAACCTAGGGCCATTCTACACCCCAGCCTTATTTTATTTTTTGTTCGGAAACATGTTCTCACTAAGGTGCAGAGGGCCTCGCTAAGTTGCCGAGGCTGGCTGCGAACCTGCGATCCTCCTGTCTCAGCCTCCCAAGTACTGAGATGACAGGTGTGTGCTGCAGTATCTGGCTAATCTCATCCTTCTTGCAATTGCTGTGACGACTGCCCTATCCTGAAATCTACCAATAGCTTGATAAACCACTAAAGTGTGTGAGGGAGGGGTGGAGACAGAGAAAGGAAAAAAAGAGGAAGAGGAAAGAATAGAAACACTGTGTTGAGTATTTATCACACTTGGGGTGGGACCTATACTTGCAGGTGGATACTATAGAGTACACATAGCCTCTTTGGAAATCTCTCCAGCTTTATTTAGCCCAAATTCTTTTTGGGGGGAGGGGGAGAGTACTGGGGATTGAACCCAGGGTCATGCTACCTCTGGGCAACACCCAGCCTATTTTATGTTTTATTTGGAAGCAGGGTCTAGGTTGTGGAGGGCCTCACTAAATTGCTGAGGCTGGCTGTGAACCTAGGATCCTCTTGTCTCAGCCTCCCTAGTACTGGGATTACAAGCGTGCGCCGCCATGTCAGGCTCCTAGCCGGAGTTTTAAAATCAACACGCCTCTGCTGAGACAGGGTCTGGGGGTGCTGTGTCCCAAGGTTGGGGCTTCAGGCTAGGGGACCTGCTTTCATAGCAGGATCCTTAGAGATATCCTCAAAAAAGGGTTAGAGACAACCGGGCGTGGTGGTGCACGCATGTAATCTCAGTTCTTGGGAGGCTGAGACCGGAGGATCCGGGTTGGCGGCCAGCCTCAACTACTTAGTGAGGCCCTGTTTCAAAATAAAGAACAAAAAAAAGGGACTGGGGGTATAGCTTGGAGGTAGAATGCCCATGGGTTCAATCTCCAGTACCCCCCCCAAAAAAAGGGCTAGAGACCTGCAAATTATTAATAGACACTATCCCAAGCGATGCTCAGTTAAAACCCTGTTGGTAGCAGATGAGACGGTGGAGGCTTCCTGTATATGCGTGCGTTGTTCCCCCGACAGAGGACCTCACCAAACATCAGGCATTTGAAAACTCAGGCTATTTGCATTTTTTGTTCTGTTTTGTTTTTAATGGGTCAAGCAAGGGAACCCCAGTTTTAAGGGAACTTTTTGTTGAGCTGGCAGGGAACAAGTTAAAAAAAAAAAAAAAAACAACGTCCCTCACTCCCCCACTTCTATTTTTGAGGTTATATTTAAAGACAAAAAGGCCCTATTAATATGCAGATTTGAATATCCATTTGCGAAGAACAGAGTTATTCCGGCTGCTGTATGGGAATCCTTTTTGTATTTGTATCTTTGGGGGTGGAAGGTCCAGCTGCCTCTTCTGAGATTGCCCATAACTCTTCAGATGTCAACAAATCATTGAAAGGGGTCAGAATGAGGGAAATGAAAGATAATTATTCCAGCCGTGGAGAGCTACTTTGAAAGTGAATAGAATCTGTCAGATCGTCTTTTGAAAACAGCAGTGGGCTGCTTGTCTTGGACATATTAAATGGATATATCTAGAGTCCAGCGAGGTTGTTTGAGATGGCGGTAATCAGCTTAAGTTGATTTTGGTGGAGGAGGAAAAAAAAAAACAACACACACACACACACACACACACACACACACACACACACACACAGAAAAAGGCACTAGAAATGGGCAATTACCGAGCTGTCCTGGAACAGCCTGATATGGTGACGCAGGGATTTCTATTCAGTTCTTTCAAAAAAAATGGAACCTTACGTTCTTTGTGAATGAATAGAAAAGCACAATCTATAAGGACTTGGGAGTTTCCAGATGGGGTGGTATGAGGTGGCAGGGAGCCTTGGAGGCCTGAGGTACGTGTACAGGTCACGCTGGGGACAGGGGACAAGGAACCGAATCAGAACCAGAGGACGCAGAGGTCCTGAGGCTGAAGGAGGTGGGTGAGAGAGAAGTGCTTCCATCCAGAACGAGCCCCGCCCGGCCTGAGCCAGGTCCCCAAGGGGTGGGGAACTAAGGACGTGATTTAGGACACATTCATCTTTATAAAGGAGCCAGAGATATTCCCGCTTCACCTAGCACTAGGCTACTCTGGGGAACCGGAACTCACCAGTGTGTGGAAGAAAGATACTTCTAATGAGGAAGGGCCAGAGAGCAAGGCCTTGCTAGGCCTCCCTCCTCCGACACCTCAGAGCTGACCGCAGGTGCTGTCTGGGATCCAGGCTCTGTGTGCTTTCCAGAAGGACGGCCAACATGACAGACACAATTTGGACTTGGCCTCAACACCAGGTTGTGCTGAAGTGCACAAAGAAATCTTTTTTTTTTTTTTTTTTTTTGCAAACCCTGTAGTTTTTCTGTGACTAGTCCAACTTTGTTTTCATTGTGTTTCTATGTTAGAAGTGAATCTGTAAACTAGAGGACAATTTGTCCACCCCTGTGTCGGCATTTCTTTCTCTGCTAGCACACCGGAGCCCTCGTGGTCGGGGCTGGCTCCGAGGGTCGCAGGAACTTGGGCCAGCTGGCTGGGGGGCTTTGCCGTCTGGGGCCTGGGTCTTCACGACTCCTGACCACACATTCTCATCCGTCACCAAAACAAGAAGCAAGAAGGAGCCATTCTGCCCCACTTCTCTTCTTATATTTGGTGCAACTCAAGGATGGAGCGGACTTCTTACAGATGTGTGCTCAGGGGCAAGGCCTGGATTGAGCTCAGGCACCAAGTTTTGCCCTCCTGTCCCTCCCTGACTCTGTGTGTGTGTGTGTGTGTGTGTGTGTGTGTGTGTGTGTGTGTGTGTGTGTTGAACCCAGGGGCATTCTACCCCTGAGCTGCAACTCCAGTGCTATTTTATATTTATTTATTTATTTATTTATTTATTTATTTATTTATTTATTGCTGGGGATTGAACTCAGGGACATTCTACCTCCGAGATATACCCCCAGCCCTATTTTTAATTCTTTATTTTGAAACAGGGTCTCACTAAGTTGCAGAGTGCCTCACTAAGTAGCTGAGGCTGGCCTTGAACCCCTATCCTCCGGTCTCAGCCTCCCAAATGCTGGGATTATAAGCGTGCACCACCACGCCCGGCTTTATATTTTATTTTAAAACAGGATCTCACTAAGTTGTGGAGGGCCTCACTAAGTTGCTGAGACTGGCCTTGAACCTATGATCCTCCTGTCTCAGCCTCCCATGTACTGGAATTACAGGCGTGTACCACCACACCTGGCCAGCTGCTGATATATTTATAGGTAGAAAGCCTGCCTCAAACAGGTGGCTCTTCAAGACCAGAGACCCTGCCCCTCTGCTGTGTGTCTGCAGAAACTCATTCCACTCCTGTTCTCGTGTTGGCCAGGGATTATCAACCTTTTGCCATCACTGGTGACCACACACATTTGTAAGCTTCCAGTCAGCCCCGACACGTTGGCCTAGTCCCATTGGTTATGGGATGTGATTGATTGGCTCATGGACCTGTTGGTGCATTTATTCCTCCCTGGGAGGATTTGTCCCTGGAGGGCTCAGATTTCAGAGTCCTTCCAAAAGGACTCTGAATGCCAGGATCCAGTCTTGGGAGGTACGACTGGCCATTTCTGTACCAATCTCTGCCCATTTCTGTACCTGGGATCTTCTTTCATTGGTCAACGATGACATTACCTGGATGAGTGAGCCCTTTGATGGCAGATTCATCAGGGCCCTGGACTCTGCTCTGAGCGTCCGAAGCCCAGGCTCTGTGTGGCCTGGCCCCTGTCAGCAGCTAGCTACCTGATCTCAGGCAAGTCATTTGCCTTGAAAGGCTTTAGGGCCTTCCTCTCCTCCTCCTCCTCCTCCTCCTCCTCCTCCTCCTCCTTCTTCTTTTCCTTCTCTTTCCTTCTTTTTCTCTTTTTTGTCTTTCTTTCTTTTGATGTTGGGGATGGAACCCAGGGGTGTTCTACCTCCAAGCTAAACCCCCAGCCCTATTTTATTTTTTTATTTAGAACCGGTTTTGCTAAGTTGCTGAGACCCTCGCTAAGTTGCTGAGGCTGGCCTCAAACCTGAGATCCTCTTCTCTCAGCCTCTCAAGTACTGGGATTACAGGCGTGCACTGCCATGCCTTGCCTTTAGGGTCATTCTGAATAAGAAAAAGTGTTTCCCTTTTAAGGCACTGCGCATGAGTTTGTTTACATGATGAGAGTCCAGCCCTTTTTGCTCATTTTCTGGCAAAATGCCACTCAGTGATAAGCTTCAGAGTCATTAAGCTGTGGCCAGAGCAAGGGTGTGGGACAGATTGCCCCTAGGGCCACCACGCTTAAGGCACAGGAGCAAGGACTGGGTCTTGAGGGAGATCATTTGTTCAGGTCATCCATCTCGGCTCCGAGGCCATCAGGAACCGGGAAGCGTCTCTAGCCCTCCTCTCTGTGGCACACAGGCTGGGAGGGGTCTGTGCCTCAATCCGCAGGACACTGCACTTGCTCATGGTTAAGACCCTCATTGCAGGACAGAGGTATGTACCTGTGCCCCTCTCCACTGCAGGACCCAGCATTCCTGCAACAGCAAGAGTTTACGTAGGACACCTTTCTGCCACCTGCCAGGACCATCCCATGAGGTATTGTTTCATTAGTGGATTGAGTATGTGTCCTCCGTTTTTCTTATTTATTAAGAATTTGTACTTTTGCATTGGTGGAAAAAAGTAATTTTCCCCCAACTTTATCTACTATTTTGATCCTTAGGGTGAAAAGGTTTCCAATTTTGAAAACAGGAGTGAGAGCCAGGCATGGTGGTGCACACTTGTAATCCCAGGACTTGGGAGGCTAAGACAGGAGGATCACCCATTCAAGGACAGCCCCAGCTACTTAGTGAGGCTCTTCACAACTTAGTGAGACCCTGTTTCAAAATAAAGAATAAAATAAGGCTAGGGGTGTAGCTCGGAGGTAGAATGCCCCTGGGTTTAATCCTCAGTACTGCAAAATAACAACAACAAAATCAAAACAAAACATAAAACACAGGAATGAGATAAGGAGAAAGTGAGATCTGGTATATTTAGGAAATATTTTTTCAAGTGCCCTACAAAAAATTCAAAAATATAAAAGGAAGACTGATCTATGTATCTGAGAAGCCGGGTTCTAATTCTGTTCTCACTTTCCTAGTTCTGTGACCTTGGGCGAATGACTCAACTTCTCTGAGCCTCAGTCTCCTTCTCTACAACAGAATAGAGGTAATAAGATACACCTCTCCTGGTATATTATTCCAATTAGCATGTGCAGAGGTAGTTTGCAAACCATAAACAGTGATACACAGATTAAAGCATCATAATTAATAATAAAAACAAGACAAACTGGCAAAAAACAACTAGTTGGAGCCGGGTGCGGTGGTACACGCTTGTAATCCCAGCATTTGGGAGGCTGAGACCGGAGGATCCGGGTTTACGGCCAGCCTCAGTTGCTTAGTAAGACCCTCCGCAACTTAGTGAGACCCTGGTTCAAAATAAAGAATAAAAAAATAGGGCTGGGGCTGTAGCTCAGAGGTAGAATGTCCCCAGGTTCATCCCCAGTACCACAAAACAAACAAACAAAAACTAGTCGGGTCACCCTTGCTCTCAGCTCTACATCTAGTAATAAAATGGCTTTGCAGAAAATGTCCTGTGCTTTCCAGGTCGCAAATACCATTGTATTTTAGTCACGGGTGATGCAGCCGTGGTTTCCTTGGCCCTGGGCCCTCTGCACCTGTGTAGCAAGAGGACAGCCTCTGGGAAGCAGTGCTGATCAATCAGAAGGGGTAAGAGTCTCTTTTCTACCTCTTATTGGTTACCTGAGCTGCCAATCATGGCCTGCTACCCGCAGCTCCATAATAGGCTTAAAAGGCCAGGAGCTTCACCCAGGTGCATTTTGATTCAATTTTTCTCACTTGGAAAGATGAATGGGAGGAGCTAGGAGGTGTAGCTCAGTGGTAGAGCTCTTGCCTACCTTGAGCAAGGGCCTGGGTTCGATTCCCAGCACTGCCAAGAATAAAATAGAGATGAGTGGGATCTTCTTACTATTCTTGTGGGGACTGGAATTGGAAGACTGAGAGAATTAGTCAAGTGGAGACAGGCGAAGCCTTCAAAAAGGTGGGATTCAGGGTTTGGTGGCCAGAGAGGACCATGTGCTGGCTGCAGGAATGAAGGCAGGAGGGTGATACCAGGACCTGGAGAGAAACAGAAACATCTAGTCAGGTGTGCTGGTGCTTAGGAGGCTGAGACAGGAGGAGCGCAGGTTCGAGGCCAGCCTCAGCAATTTAGTGAGGCCCTCAGCAACTTAGTGAGACCCTGTTTCAAAATAAAATAGGGCTGGGAATGTGGCTTAGAGGTACCTAAAGTAAAGAAATGGAAACATGGTAAGGAGGCAGGCAGCGTGAGCACTTGGAGCCTCCAGCCTTCTGAGCCTGGGCACCACGATGCAGGTGACTTAAGTGACGTCTACTCTGTCTACTCTAGGCACTTTCCTGTCTCATGCCTCCCTCAGGCAAGCCATCTAAGGCATCGGGTGTAATCTGGGGAAGGGGGAGGCAGGAGGGGCTGGTCACTAAGCCCAGCTCCAGCTCCCTGTGTTCTGGACCCTCAGGGTAACCTCGTAGCTGGCTGGAGGCCTGGTAGGTGTTTTTTCCACAGATTTAATGACATCTTGGTCAAACAAGTGCCTGTCCCTGTCTCAGTACAAGTGAATGCCCTTGCTCCAGGGCGCTCAAATTCCTTTGCTGACGGAGTGACTCGCCACCCAAGCCTACCTAAAGGTGGGTCCCCACATGCTCAGAAAGGCAGACCATACCACGTCTCCCTTCCCAGTGAAGGCCAGTGGAAGGGTAAACAAATCAGTCGTAATGAGAATTACTATTATTATTACAGCAAGAAAAACAACAATGGCTACATTCATGGTGTTTGAATCCATGACACAGGCCCGGTGCGTGTTACATAACAGGCTTTGTGTTGAATGGTTTACATCAACTCTGATAGAGAGCATGATTGGCTCCATTTTACAGAGGAAGAAACTGAGGCCAGAGGCACTAAGTAGCAGAGTCCCATAGCTAGTAAGTGGCCAAGGAAGCCATAGATTGACCCCAGGGCCCAGGCTTGTGAGCACTTCACTACACGGCCCTGTTGTTGTAGGGATAGCAATAAATAACCGGTAATCATTAAAACCCCACCGAAGGGATTAGTCGTCCAGTTCCTATGTGTGCGTGCGTGTGCGCATTGGGGATTGAACTCAGCTGCATTTTACTTCCTAGCTACATCCCCAGCCCTTTTTATTTTGTATTTGAAACAGGGTCTCCCTAAGTTGCTTAGGCTAGCCTCAAACCTGAAATCCTCCTGTCTCAGCCTCCCAAGGACTGGGATTATAGGCCTTTGTTGTCACATCTGGCTATATGATGGGTTTTTTTTAGCCATAGCTGTATTATACCGTCATGAGTCCCTCAGGGAAAGGGCTTATTTTTTCTCTTTGGCTGTAACTCCTTTGGTCTTTGGCATCGACCTCTTTTCACAGTAGGCGTCCAGGAAGTTCTGCTGGCCAACTCTCCTGTCCCTTCTCCCTTATAAAGTTCATGTCGTCTCTGCCAAGGAATATTAGCAGCCTGACAATGAACAGCTACTGGAAAATGTGCTTTTTGAGTTTTGCATTACTTTTTAAAGTACTAAATGATTATGTGATTTTGATCTAAAAAAATGCAAATACCACCAAAAAGCATGCTGTAAACATGGGAAGTTCTCCTTTTTGCATCTTCTTCATAGCTTGGTGCGCATTTTTCTAGATAATTTTTATGCGCAGATACAGATACATGCAGATACAGATATAGTGCATGGTAAACATATGCCTCCCCATCATTCTTTTTATTGAATGCACCGTAAGTTATATAACCAGTGCCCTATTGTTGGACATTTAGGTTATCTCCAATTTTTTATTTTTGCAAACGATATTATAATTAACCCTCTTGTACATATATTTTTGCACACTTGAAGTGCTAGCTCAATAGACTATAGTTTCAGAAGGGGAATTTCCAAGTCAGAGGGTATAAACATCCCCTATTGATGGACACTTAGATTATCCCCAATTGGTCACTTCTGCAAATACTATAATCAACTCCTTCCTTTGTACATATGTTCTGTGCATACTTGAAGGAATAGCTTGCTAAGATACCATCCCAGAAGTGTAATTTCTGGGTGACAGGGTATAAATATTTTGCATGTTGATAGAGACTATCAAGTTACTCTCTGTAATGTTTGTTTCCACCCACCTCTCCACCAACAGTACTTGAGAAGTTGTGACTCTGCTCTCTCACCCCAAAGGTGTATTTCTAAGTTTAATTACTTTCCTATGTCTCCTTAGCTCGGGTCCTTATAGGTCCCAGTATCCTGCATCAACATCAGTGTGCATGGTTGAATCTTACCCAAGGAGCAACCCGGACTCATAGAAATAATGCCACTTTTACAATAGTTCCCACATTTAAGCATTAAAAACAAAACCAAAATAAACCCAAGAGAAGAGAAGTGGAGATTCATGCGTGTGTACTGAATATTTTACACACAAAGATATAAAATCTGGAAGGTTTTTCCATATGGAAGTTTTTGTTAACTTTAATATTGTGGAAACATGTTAAATTCTCCTGGAAATGTCTGGAGATGTCATACAAATGGTGGTCAGAGCCAGCATGTCCTGCAAAATTGATTTACATACCTGTTGCAAAGTTTGGACAGGAAAGAGTCCAGAACTCAATTTATAGTTGCTAAATTTGGGGGGTGTGGCATAATTGCAAATAGTTCTTCCCCAGGTTCTGAATCTGGGTGATGTGAGCTCAACTACCTGGTTCTGAGAAAAATCAGCTTTTATTAATTTTAACCCCAAAACTTCATTTCTAGAAAGCCACCTGTTGTAAGTGCAAAGATCATTCTTAAATTGCTTGGCAAGCCATTGAAATCTTGGGATTGAGTAGAACTAAAGCCAGCAAGTCATTTTAAGATGGCAAGCCACACCTCACTTCACACCTAAGATGTGACAACTGAGTGTGTGGTTCTTATATCTTAAGAAAATATGACAGCCATAAGAATAGCTTAATAGACAGTTTTGGCCAGTTTCATGCTACATGAAGAAAGTTACACCTCAGAAATAGAATAGAGGATGAGCCTACTAGTGGTATTGTTTCTAATCCAACTTTGTCAAATAATTTGGGCTAAATTTAATGATGTTAATAAATGCTACTATTATCAAGTTTTACTATGCATTTAAATGAATGACCGGTGCCCAGTAAGCCACTAAAATTCCAGGAGTTGCAGAATTGATGTCACTATTAACGTGTTATTATTGTTATCGATACCATTTATCAAGCCAAGTATTATGTAAATTTCTTCTTGCTCACTTTCCAAGTATGCAGAAAAAATGTATCCCTTTTTACAACGAAGGACAGCTGCTGAGCAGTTGAGTAATTCGCCTAAGATGACAGGTTTGGCAAATGTTTATGTAGGAATTCAACCCTCTTCCATCTATCTTCAAATGTGGGGTTTTTATCACTGTATCATTGTCACCTGGGATGGCTCTGGCTGCAAAAATGGTCCAATGCCTGTTGTATTCAGAAACGTTTTAGGGATCTTATTTTATGAGGCAATTTACGTTCAAACTGTTTCATGCACAGAGATGGGTCAGGGTTTTTTACTCTAAAAAAGAAAACTATAGCCGGGCATGGTGGTGCATGCCTGTGACCTCGGTTTAGAAATAGAATAGGGCCTTGGAGGCTGAGACGGGAGGACCACAGGTTCGAGACCAGCCTCAGCAACTTAGCGTGAGACTGTCAACAACTTAGCAAGACCCTGTTTCAAAATAAAAAATAAAATAGGGCTGGGGCTATATCTCATAGGTAGAATGTTCCTGGGCTCAACCCCCAGTAACACACACACACACACACACACACACACACACACACAAAATAATAACACACACATGCACACACAAAATAGTAAGGCTGGGGGCATACTTCAGTGGTAGAACACCCCCCTCCCGGGTTCAATCCTCAGTGCTACAAAATAAATAATAAATAAGTAAGTAAGTAAATAAATAAATAAATACCCAAAGCATAAAAACAGGCATTGGACCAGATGGAATGCCTAAGCCAAGCCAGCTTTTGGGTCTGCTTATCATGCGTGTATTTCTGTAAAGAAATTTTCCCACCAAGCGGCAGCACAGATGCCTCGGTAGAGGAGGCTGAATTGGGTCTTTTCCGGAGAATGACACTTCTTCCAATGAAACGGTCTCTTTCTTGGACAGTGCTGGGAAGCAAGCGTGCTTGTGTGTGTGCATGTGTGTGTGTGTGTGTGTGTGTGCGCCTTGTGAAACGAGCATTCAGGTGGCGCAAGGCTGCAAGGGACTTGTTGCGCTGTTTGGGAAGAAACTGGCAAACATGAGCCTTCTCCCTGGCAGGGAAGAGAAAGGGCCGCTTGTTTCTGAAATCCCAGCAAAAGGGCCGGTGCAGGTGGGCTCCAGCAGCGACACGTTGCTGGAAGCGAGGGCTGCAGGTGCCGCCTCTGGAACACGGACGTGTGCTTCCTGGGTCCGGTGTGGGAGAAAGAGGACTGCCAACCCCCAAATAGAACCTCACTGTTGTCCCAAGGATGAATGAAAAAGATGTTTCAGTACTGTGGACGGATCTGGATGGTTTACCACGGAGGACAAAAAGTCTCCTATAAAATTTCATTTACATAGTCCTATCTCACTTGGGCTTTTGGCGACCAGATTCAATTGTGCTGGCGTCCCCTGTGCAGTGTGATATCATAGCTTCAGAGGAAGGCTTTATTTAGAGGTCACACTAGTTTGTCCTGGGGATGTAGTCATTTTTTGTGTCACGGACAATGTTTTACTGTGGAGATATGAGCCAGATGGCCTAGCCACTTGCAGTCCAGAGCGAAACAGTGTCTGTATTGTTGGGGAATAAACAGAATCTATTATGTGCTGCTCATGAAACTCTAGTGCCCACCACTGTTTAGAGATGAAGTATTTAATAAATTGTTAGGTCTCTGTTAAGGAACCTGTAAAACAACATCTCAGAGGGACGCGAGACTCCCCAAATATAAATCGTATGTGTTCTTAAAAGCAACAGCTTTCTTCCCTTCCAGTTATGCCCCTCCATCTCTCCGGGACATCTACTCTTACAGTAGCCAAGGCCCTGATTTTTGTTTCTTTCCCACTGCAAGCAATCCATATGCTAATATGATCTGTAATCCTTGCGCTGGGGGCTTGGGGGAACAACACGGGGCTTGTGATCAGCCTCCGCCAACTTTCTCATCCCCTCTGAGAGAACCGGGCCACCTATTTGTCAACCCCCCCCCCCCTCCGGTGCACAGTGGAGCCTCACAGGACCGCTGTGTGGCGCGGAAATGCAGTTTCGGGATTTGCTTCCTCCCGCCTGCCTGAGATTATTTCTGATTCTCTGAAAATAGGGGACGCAGTGTCTGGTGAGGTCCTCGGCATCCTGCATTGACCTCCCTCGGGTGGGGGAGCTGCCCACTCACCCCCAAAGACATCATCACCGTTAACAGCAGCAACGGCAGACAACAGAGCAACCCAGCAGGGCTGCAAAGTATAAAGTATTTGTTTCCCTTTGAGGAAAGAGTTTAGAGTGTCACTTTCTTCGCCTTTACTACTATTTCCCTCTTGCTCTCTCTCTCTCTTTTTTTTTTTTTCTGCTTCCAGCACGCTTTCCCATTTAACTTCAACCAGCTGTGGCTAGGTCTATTGCAATGTCAGAAGTATTCATTTCCTGCTTTAATTGCAGCCGAAGCCAACCTTGACTGGCAAGGAGAAAGGCACTGACAGGTTTGGGCTGTGTCCAGACCTCCTCAGACTTTCTGTCAGCCAACTGTCTGACAGTCTATGCAAATGCATGCAAATGCAGGGACACTGGCCTAACACCTGCAGAAAGTGACCATCTCCACGCAGGCTGGCCTCCCCTGGAACTGGGGAGGGGGGGAGTTGAAACGCTGCTTGGTCGCTTTCTGTCAGTTTATTATGCATTTGTCAGCAGAACATTGGGCTGATAAAAACACTCCTCTTTGTCCTGAAGAGCCAGAGCTCCATGCGGAGCCGCGAGTGCCAGGAATAGTGGGATGGCTGCCGGCCAGCTCTTGTGAATCCTCCCCTCTGTCCCCAGGACCCGAGTGGCAGTCTCCGAACTCTTGCGGGCTTGCCCGCATGGAGGAAAGCCTTCTGTTTCCCTGGGTGTAAAGACATACTGTCAGTGGTGTGGCAACAGAGCGAAAGGCCGGCTCTCTCTCTGGCAGCTGGAACTTGGCGACTTTGAGGAGTAATGTGTCCTGGATTTTAAAAAGCCAAAGCCAAAGCCAAAAAAAAAAAAAAAAACCTGCCAGGCTGTCAGAACTGGAAAGGGAGAGAGGGCCTGCTCCCTCGAATGGGAATCGGGAATCGTATCGCTAGCCGCACGCACCACCTCCAGACGGTGGGAAGACGGCCAGGCGGTGGGAGGACTCTGCAGCCACTGGCTGCCCGGCCAGCTCGGCTCCCATCTGCTTGGGCCTTCGCTGGCCTCTCTTTAAGAGACGCAGGGACCAGCCGGTCAGCTGTTACCTCAAAGTTCTGTGAGGGACTGCAAAGTTGGGAGTTTGGCCGTTTTGAAGGGAAAATGGATGGCCTAAGTAGCCACAGCTGGAGACTGGATCCCGGGGCCGCCTTCAGCCAGCACTGAGGGCGAGGAAGGAAGCACGCTGCACCCCGGTATCCTATGGGATCCTGAAACACAGGCCACCAGAACCAGGGAAAGTATTTTGCACCTTTGTGTGGCTGCACTTTGGTTCTCTTAAAGAATGGGTCATGTGGGGAATTATTATACAAACAGAACTTTTTTTGTGTGTGTGGTACTGGGGATGGAAACCAGGGGCATTCTACCTCTGAGCTATACCCCCAGCCCTCTTTTATTCTTTATTTTGAAACAGGGTTTCACTAAGTTGCAGAGGGCCTCACAAGTTGCTGAGGCTGGCCACGAATCTGTGATCCTCCTGTCTCAGCCTCACAAATACTGGGATTATAAGTGTGCACCACCACGCCCGGCTCCAAACAGAACTTTCACATTTCCCCCAACACACACACACCCCCCTGCTACCTACGGCTTATAAAGACCTTGAAACATGGGTGTCTTTTTGGGTACCTGAATACACACAACCTATATATAGCACACTAAAGTGTGTCCTGGGGATAGTTCTAGAACCAGCTCTGTCAACAGCTGGGGAGTGAGCAGGTATTGCTCATGATCACCAGTTAGTGCTGGCGTGCAGCTCAGTGGTAGAGTGCTTGCTTAGCATGCACAAGACCCTGGGTTCAATGCCCAGCACCACACACACACACACACACACACACAAAAAAAAAAAAAAAAAAAAAAAAAAAAAACATTTAAACCATTTAACTGATGTCAGTGAGGATATCAGTTCCTTGATCTAAAGAAATCATATTTCAAAATAGATTTTTTAAAACTAAAACACCATTTTGCCATTCATGCAACTTAAATAATTTACCCACTCTTTCTTGGGTATTAAGAAAAGTGAAAAATCATGGTGCAGAGACTCTTGAAATATTTGGCTAGCCCGTCTTCTCCCTTACCTCACTCGAAGAAAAACTCGAATGTGAAAGCTGCTGTTCTGGGGCCTGGTGGTAAATTTGAACACGTGGCTTTGCAGCAGGCTTAATGGATCTCTGCTGAGAAGGTACTTGTGTAAAGGAAGCCCAGGCTTCAGAACTGTTGAAAACCATGGCATTGCTTATCAGCACCAGGATGCTGACACGTGCTTGTGGAATCTCTGGATTTTCCAAACACTGATTTATGGCGGAGGGGGAGGGGCAAGCTGAGCTCAGAGAGGTATATAAGATGCCTGCTAAGTACCCGATGTTGGGAATCTGCTATTATGGAGAAACTGAGGCACAAAAGGCAATTCTTGATTATATCACACCAGAAAGAAAACTCTAGAAGGTGGGGTTTTCTGCATGTGAATGATAAAGGTGATTTGAATTAGAAATGTTAGTCTTGCAAAAGGGACGGAGTCAGGGGCAGGGCCCTCTGCTCCTCTGAATAGCCATGAGACTGATACTGGCCGTGGTCGTGGTAACATCAGTAGGGAACGAAAGCCGGAATGTCATCGGCCAAGGCTGTGGATGAGTTTCCCGGGACCCCAGGGCCTGGCATGACTCTGCTTCTCTGCCCAGTACCAAGGCAAAGCCCCTTGGATACCAGTTTTGTTTTACAGATTGGAAAGGGAGTTCCATCGCGCTAGTGGTGATTCAAAATGTATGGGCGTCTCTTATTTAAATGAGCCTGCTCTTGGCCTTAAAAACAAGAAAGGCTGGAACGAAATAAAATGCTACATAAAGGAGGTTCCTTCATTTCTCTCTCTCTCTCTCTTTTAAAAAATAAACTTTAGAACCCAAGGTAGCTGTGTTTAAGCAGCTTTAATGTCCTTTCAGGACTGTGCGCCGGGTTGTAGCCACTCAGGCAGCAGTAACTTTGAAAAAATGACCCGTCTACACCCAAACAATAACAGAATCCCTCTTTTTATGTTGGAAACGCCCACGGCTTTCTGTGTATCTGCAGACTCCCCACGTAGATGCAACTGTTTGACCAGCCTTCTACTGAACAACTTAATTAAGCAAAAGAAAACGTGTCAGTTTCTGCCAACCTCACAAAAACAGAGCTGTGGGGGTAAAAAGGGTCGGCCGAATTAACCCACATTCCTGAACGGGTTCACTAAAGCGAGGCCTGGCTTTGCGGCAATGCCAAGGGGGACCGTGTGCTGGACTGCCATTCAGATTTATCAAGACATATTGTTCGGTAGATCATACTGAACACAATTAAAGCTGCAATACCTCGGGGGCCTGCAGCTCGGGTGTGAGCTTAGCTTAATTTAAGGGGGGAAAAAAAAAACTTGTCACGACACGGTGCCCACCACTGACATTTTGCACAGTTATGGAGACAAAACAGTTTTCTCCAACCATATGAAAACAGCAAGTTGTTTTTAGGGTTTCCCCCCACCCTCCTTTTTTCATATCCCTGCCCTATCTCTATGCCTCCTCCCCTCTCAAAGAGAAAGCCCAGGCAATATGCAAAACAACTGTATACTCTGCATGCAATTTGTACTGGCCAGACCAAACCTGAATTTAATCCCCCCCTTTTTTTTTTGTCCTGAGGGCGGAGAGAGACGTGTCCCTGCCTAAATCCTTCTCTGGAAGCTGGGAAAGCAGGACCCCAGGAATCCTGTTTCCTAGCCAATTAAATTTAGTGGTTGTTTTCTTCCTTCCAGGCTTGAGTTTTGATTTTGCTTCCTTTATGTGAAGCCAGGATGGAGCTTAGCGCCCTGCACTCTGCCCTTCACCCCCGTCCCCGCCATCGGAGCCTCCCGCCGTCACCAGGAAAAGCAGGGGCTTTCAGAGGCAGCCAAAGGGAGCTGAGGAATGTTGCCCATCCATGGGGAAGGGTTGGATCGGCACCAGTTTGGCATTGAGGCCATGAGACTGTGATGTTTTCATTTCCAATTATTCTCCCACTCTTCCTGCTGTCTCTCAGTCTCTCTGTCTCAGCGTTGACATGTAACAGTCATACAACATTAGCCTAGGCCACAGCATCCTACAGTTAGAATCACATTGTCACACATTCTGGACTGGGAAACAGTGACTTGGGCCAACCTTTAGTCGCCTGACTTTGCAGGGAAGTGGCCATACCAGGATTTGAAGGTCAAAGGCCTCCAGGCTGCACATCAGGAAGAAGTGACCTCTCCCATCCCACAGGAGCTGGAGCACAATGCTTTGCAGTGGGGACAGCCAAGGATCTTATCTTTCTGGGCCTCTTGCTATGCAAGGAACCCTTTGATTAAGAAACATTTATGCTTGGTATCTATGGGGGGTGTTCTTCCATGTGGAAAAGTTTGCAGTGGAAAACTTAAACATGGCGCAATTGATGGGCCAGATGGGCAACTTTTGTTTGCCCTGTTACTTGGGAGAAAAAAAAAATTTTTAAACTGTGACCCGATAAACCTAGCCAGTCCTGACAGGCTGGACAGAAGGCCAAAAGGGGGGAATTGTCAAGTTTGGCTTAGGAAATAATTAACAGAGCCCGTGTGAGATGCAATGCAGATAGTTCGTCTATCCAGATAGTTCGTCTCAAGAAATTATTTGCCCTAAGTATACAGATGTTGCAGACAGATGTAGCAGGCAGAAGCCATCCGAACTCAAAACCCATGACGAGAATGGCATATCCTTTTAAGGGCACCTGATTTTCTACAGGAAACCATCCACATGGCTTGGTGGATGCCTATCTGGGACCAGCCTGTATTTCTAACTTGTTTCCCTTAAGGAATTCAGACCCTAAAGGAGATGTTTTCTTTCTGGTCTGAAGGGTGAAGCTTGTCTGGTCGGCACCTTTTGCAAACTCTAGCCACTTGGTTGAGCGCATCCCTCTAGAGGTCCCGTGCTGTCCAGAAATGGGTGCTCTGGGGCCTGATGGAAAATATGAGCCGAGAGCTTTAAAGAGGCAGAATGCCCCAAGGACGCGTCTTCTCCTTCGGGGCCGGCACACCAGCCAGCTGGGCCCCTTGCCTGGCCCCGTCTCCCTGGCTCCGTCTCCCTCCCTGTCTCCTCCCTTGGCCACACGCTTTCTGCTGATCTCAGGTGCCATGACTGTCCCTTTCCGTCCCCATGACAAGCACATGGCATGTCTCTCCCTCTTACTACTTGCAGCCTGGCTATAGGGGTTCAATCCCCTCCTCTGCTTCTCCCTTTTTTCCTTGTGTTGGGGATGGAGCCGAGGGCCTCACACATGCTAAGTAAGAAATCTGCCTACCCTAACCCCCTCCTTTCTGCTGTGTGTGTGTGTGTGTGTGTGTGTGTGTGTGTGTGAGAGAGAGAGAGAGAGAGAGAGAGAGAGAGAGAGAGAGAGAGAGAGAGAGAGAGAGATACTGGGGATTAGACCCTAGGGCATTCTACCTCTAAGCTACACTCCCAGCCCTTTTTTTAATCTTTTGTTTTGAAACAGAGTTGTGCCAGGTTGTTGAGAGTCTCACTACATTGCTGAAGCTGTCCTCGAACCTGTGATCCTCCTGTCTCAGTCTCCCAAGAACTGGGATTATTGGCGTGTACCACCATGCCCGCTTCTTCTCTGCTTCTTAACCTGCAATAGGGTCATAGGCAAGATCATAACTCCCCTGTACCTCGATTTACCCATGTGTAAAACTAGGCGAATGGTAGGACCTACCTGGAGGGGTGCTAGAGACAGTGTCATGAGGCTTAAGGGAGTCAATCAGTGTAAGGGCTTACACCCTTATCTGCTGCAGCATAGCGATTGTTCCTGTGCCTGCTTTAAGTCTTCAAACTCCGTCAGACCTGGAGCATTACTTATTTACTGCAACACTTTCCAGAGGTGCATAGAACAGGTGTAGATGTGGCTGGAACACCCTCCTTTATCAGCATGGCTTAAAGACCCTGGGTTTTCCATCCAAGCCAGAGTGCTAGTCCAGGGAAAGTTTTTCCTTGAGCAAGTTGTGGCCAACCAGACAAGACCCTTGTCTCCTGTGGCTGGGTCTGCTCGAGGTGGGAGATGGGGGCAGAGAGCAAAAGTCCTCAGAGTCCAGAGCGACGTAGAGATTTCCCCATCCAAGACCCTCCACCTCCCTCACTCCACAGTGGAGAACAAGGCCAGAGAGGGCACATGCCTGACCCCGGCACACACAGCAAGGCCTGGGACTAAAACCATAGTCTTTAAGTCTTTGGCTGTGAATGCTCAGATGGCAAGAAATAGGCACGTCCTTCTACTTCTTCAAATATTTCCTTTTATGAACATGTGGCCAGAATATCAAGCTTAACACCACCCCGACGGAGTTTAACACAAGGCAAAAGGAAACGCCAGTGGATCCTTGACCCATGGATCCTCGGGAGTGCGCCTTACACCTAAGGCCAGGCTCAGCATCCAGGGACTGCGATAGAGCTGGGCTAAGTACACACGGCACACAGGGATGACGGGACGTCTCTGCACACCCTGCCCCCAGCTCCTGTCCACCTGCGTCCTGACCTCCCAGAGCCTGTCCCAGGGCTGTCCAGCAAGCGATTAGCGGCTGGGAGGTTTCCTAACAAGCCCGAGCTTGAAGGGACCTCTTGTTGGGTGAAATTTATGACCTAGCACTTCCTCAGAGAGACTTCCCACGTTGAATTGTTGAACACTTCTGACCTTACTGCCCCGAACAAGGGAAGGGTGGGGAGGGGAGGAGGAGGGAGGGCGGAGGAGGTGGGGAGAGGGAGGCACCACATCTGGCTAGCGGTCTGAGAGAGAGAGAGAGAGAGAGAGAGAGAGAGAGAGAGAGAGACCAGGGACCCTGCAGATGCAGGGAGACTAGCTGCTGGGGCTGAGGGGCAGGGTCTGTGTTCTGGGGATCAAGCACCCCTGCTCCCACCCAGGGAGCAGGTGGACCCAGCCCATCTGGGGGAAGGGAGAAGGGCCTGTCAGGCTTGTATCAGCAGACACGCCCTCTGCAGAAAGAATGAACTGCTGAGTCTGGAAGACAGGAGCTGGGTTCCTGGGTTCTAGGTCCCTGTTGTGTTTTGTAGACACCCCATTTTTTTTGCAGTACTGGGGATTGAACCCAGAGGCATTCTACCTCCAAGCTACCCCCTAGTCCTATTTTTTATTCTTTATTTTGAAACAGGGTCTCACTAAGTTGCAGAGGGTCTCACTAAGTAGCTGAGGCTGGCTGCGAACCCACGATCCTCCTGTCTCAGCCTCCCAAGTACTGGGATTACAAGCATGCGCCACCATGCCCGGCTTGTAGATACCCCTTTATCTGCACATTGTATTTGGATATTCTCCTCTTCCACCCTTTTCTCCCTTCTCTGAGCCCTTGCTGGGATTGGCTCCTGTCCATTTCCTCCCCCTGGACAGTCTCTTGGTTCACAACTTCTCAAACTTGCCTGCACATTGGAATCATCTGGGGATTTTTTTTTTTTAATGCTGATACCAGGACCCTGCTCCCCAAAAGGTGGATTTCATTGGTTTGGGGTAAGGCCTGGGCATCTGGATTTTAGAGTTGCTGTGTTCTGGTGCGCAGCAAAATCAGAGAAATGCTGGTTTACCGCCGCCCACCTTGACACCTGGCGTCAAATGTACTCAACACTAAACATCTGGAAAGTAAGTTTTAATTCAGCCTTACACTTACAGATTCATTTTTGGACAAGTGACTTATCCAACTGGGCAAGCATTTACTCCAAGAACACTGAGCTAACCAACGTGTTCTTTAAGCAGGCGGGGGTAGTTGCAGTTTGCCATAACCATTGTCTCTGGGACTCTTACAATTCTCCCAGAGCACTCAGGATGCTCATGCTTAGCTTCATGGGTGTGATTTAAATCTTGGGCCCCAGAGCAAAGATCGCTGCCCTTCCTAGCTGGCCGGGGCCTTGGGTTTGCCTTGGATGATTGTGGTTTTGGCACCCCAAAGTCCAACATCCAAGCAGACTAGGACAATCGGTGTCTCTACCCCCAGCCTGAAGGCAGGTCTAGAGGTTGTGCAAATACCCAGTGTCCAATAACTCCACCCCCAGAATGACAAGGAAGAGTCTCAAATGGGGACAGCTAGCGTTCCTGACAGTTTGTAATACGCGGTGCTGCTCTAAGCTGTCCACCCAGGGGAACACATTTCATCTTCAAACTAATCCCTTTTACAGATAAGGAAACTGAGGCACCAGGCGTGTAAATAAATATCCCACTGTTGCTATTTGCTTTTCAGACTGTATTTTAAGTAGCAGAGAGTTTTCTTGGGTCTCAGCTTCGGACAGTCCCAAAGTGATGTCCCTTACTGAGCGCTTGAGTGTCCTACTGAGAAATGCATGACAGTGACCCTTGTCCCCAACTCCCTGAGGCAATTGAGGGCAAGAAAATAGCTCCTTTTTTTTTTTTTTTCCTGTTCCATTTTTACTTCCAACCTGTTTTTTTTTCCCCCTTAAAGTTTTGCAGGTCACATTGTGACATTTTAAACTCGCATTATGACCTTAAGGAGCATCTAATTTGATACTAAATAGTACGTTGTGTAGCTCTAGATTTGGGGGAAACTTTTTCTTGGGGTTCCACAAAGAACCCCTAGTTCCTTTCCCTCTGTAGGAGGTTTGGGGAGGGGATCATACTGCCCAGCCCGAACTGCCCAGGGGCTTGTCCTGGGGAATTGTCCTCCTGCTTCCTCTCTCCTCCTGCCTAGCCTGGAGGAATGAATGAATGGATGGATGGATGGATAAATGAATGAATGCAGTGCGGGAGGCTCGAGACTGCTGGTTGCCTGAGGAACCAGCCCAGGCGCCTCTCATCCCTGGGCCCTCCTCACTCTCGAGTCCCTCTAGCTCCCACTTGAGATTCTTTGTCCCTCCCCTAGACACCCCAGGCCCCCTTCAGTTGGGAGCAGTGGCCTCGCAGCCCCTCCCTGGCCCAGATGACAGCACTTAGTGACCTTTCACAGCAGCACTTCAGGCCTTTGTGCAGGGCGATTGTCTTCCTGCTCTTTCTGTGAGAGGACGCGGAGGCAGCATTACAACTGTCAGCCTGCCCTGGGCTCGGCGGGGGTGACGGGCAGGAGGTGGCGGTGGTCACAGCGGCACAGGATGGGGCGGCAGCGACAGTGGAGGTGGGCAGAGTAGGCCAGGACCAAGGTCCCTTCATTCCCAACCCCGGGGTGACTCAGTCTTTCCATGGGGTTGTGCTTAAGGGGGGCCTCCTGCCTGCCACCAAGGAGGAGTTGTGGCCAGAGGAAGGCCATTTTCCAAGGGACTCATGCCCAACCGTATAGACGACAGGACTCGGGACTGCTCAGCTGTGTGACTCTGAGACGCCATAATCTCTCTCTTTACCCAGTCTTCCATGCATATTTTTCCATATTCCAGGTCTATTAGGAAAGAAATGTAAAATACTTTTAGCTCCCTGGGAAAAAAGTCAGGTGAATAATCTAGACT
>PVLC010018958.1:0-31462 GCA_004027655.1 Graphiurus murinus | reverse complement strand
AAAGTTTTAAATTTGTTAAGGATAAAAATTAATGCTACTAAATTTTTGACAATGGTGCATATTGTATTTAATTATTGTATTGACTTTTTAAAGTCAAAATCCAAATGAATAACAGTATATAACAGACTGTTAATCACTGTATAAAGGCAACTATATTAGAGAAAATATACTGCTAATCAAAGAGAAAAAAGGACTCACTTAAGCAAGATCTTAAAAGCTTGCACAAAAGGAGGAAAATGGAGTGTTTGTGTTTGTGAACTTCCATTTAAAAATAGGAATATAGTGATAATATTTCTGAGACATTGCCTTCTCCCTTGAGTGAAGACAACAAAATCCTCAGCATAAAGTAACAGCCAGATACTGGCATAATATGCATGGGTGTAATGGTGTACTTATGGAGAAGGTTTTCAAATATAATTTTGTGCTATGGTTGAAGATCTGCTATTTCCCTAATGATGATGAGAAATGTTCTTAAAACATATAGTCTCCAGTTGAAAGAATGAAATTACGCTTTGCAACATCCATAAATACAAGTCAAAAAACATACATATACACTCACCACAATTTCCCCTATATTCCTCCTACTTTCAGCAAAGGCACTGCATATAGAATAAACATAGAAAAATAAAATGCTTTTCTTCAAGTTTAATATTTACATGGTAGTATATCCAAAGAAAGTCTGTGGCTTTATTTATCTATACTCTGTATTTTATCAGTTCAACCATTTTTTCTTTTATCTTGGTGACATATTTGTGCTAACAATAATTTTATATAAAATTGATAAAATTGAATGTTGTAATTTAATTTAATTACATTACCCTATTCAGAAAATAATTAACTCCATTAAGTAGTAGGTAAATTACAAAAATCACAATTTACAAAAAAGCAAATTTTATCATTCCCCACAGACTCACACATAACTAATTTATTACTACTATTTCCTTCTCTAAACGTCAGTGCTATACTACTTTCTATAATATTCCTGTTGTTAAATATCTACTGAATTTTAGCTTTGCTTAATGTAAACAGTAGAACTCAATTAATAATGTAGATTTCATATAATGGTTGTCTTCATTTTACATAATATTTTCATGTTGAATTATAAAATTATTTTTAATTCTTAAAATGAAGTTCATGATCAACTTTAAAATGATCATTTAAATTAAAATGGATTATTGATTCAACATTCTTCGTATTTGACATAGATAGGAAAGATTACTAGGATTAATTAGAAATAGAGTTTCCCAAGTAAAATAGCATTTTTACCTTATCTTGTTTATTTTTTGGTAGTACTGGGTATTGAACTCAGTTTCATTTTATCACTCAGCTACACCTCCAGTCATTTCTATCTATTTTGATACAGGGTCTCTCACTAAGTTATTACATGTTGTCCTTGGACCTGCAATCTATCTGTCTTAGCCTCCCAAGTACTGAGATCGTAGGTATGCACTACTATACCCAACATGGTTTTACTTTTGATTAATTAACATGCATTAATTGTACTTGTTAATGGAGTTCAGTATATATCAAGACATGCATATAACATGCACTGATCAAACCTAATCTTCCTTTTTCCTTACTCCCTCCCCCCACACATATACATACACCTACACCCTCCCAACTTCTGGTAATCACTATTCTACACTCAAATGAATTTTTATCTTCCATATCTTTCCATATATGAGAGAGAACATGTAGTGCTTTTCTTTCTGTGTCAATATTATTTTCCTTAACAATATCCTATAGCTTCATCAATTTTATTGGGAATGACAGGATTTCAAAGTCACTTTATAGGTATCTTTCTAAGGTTACCCAGGATACAGACTTCAGTTAGAGGTTAGCATAGACTTCATTAACGGGGGCTTTTCAGATCATTAGTTGTAGAAGAGAAGGAAAGGGAGTAGAATTAGCCACATGGAGAAGTTGGATATTGGTGCAGTCTCAGTGAAAATCTCATATGACACCAGAGAAATATAGCATTAGTATACCATTTTCAAATTATCTCATGACCCTCGTTGGATAAAAACCTCCCTGTGATGAGATCAAAACTTGGGAAAGGCAACTCTCTTCAAACAAGATAATTGCAGAAAGTGTGGACAGTTGAGGACTCTCTTCTGACAATTTTCCTATTTTATATCCCAAAGGTGGGTTGGGGTGACTTACAGTGTTGAGTATTGTCCATCCTTTGTACATCTCATCTACTCTTCCAGAATTACAGCAATACAAACTTGTAAGGGGGAAGATTAGCAAGAGAAAGTACAGCTACATTTTCAAACTGGTCTTGGTGCCAACATTCACAGTATCATTCATCTAATGTCTGTTTTGGATTTTATACAACTTTTGTCAGTACCTTTGTTATTTTGGGTGGTAGAATCCAGAATCCAAACCCTCAACTCTAAGAGATTTGGGCTCCTGATCATCATGCCATGTTTAGTCAATAAATATTTTGTATGTCTATTTGCCATTCAAATTGGACAAGAGATTACTTCCAGGTACTAACATGTATCTTATGAATGTCTGTCATTCTCTTTTGTCCCCCTTGTGTAGCAAAAACATTACTGCCCTTCTGCCTGATGTTCCACACAAATTAGCCATGTTAATATAAGGAATCTCCTTTATACAAGTTATTCTCATGTTAATAAAAGCCCCAGTTTCTAAGATGACAATCATATCTCATGGTGCTTTGAGATAATTACTTTCCCAATAGAAATATCTCCACTTCTCAAAGTTGTAGAGAGCAAAATTTCCCCCAATAATAAGCAGGGACACTCCTACTTATACCATTTAATTTTTTTTGTTTGTTTTTGTTTTTGTTTTTTTGTGGTACTGGGGATTGAACTCAGGGGCATTCTACCTCTGAGCTATACCCCCAGCCCTATTTTTTATTCTTTATTTTGAAACAGGGTCTCACTAAGTTGCCAAGTGCCTCACTAGGTAGCTGAGGCTGGCCTCGAACCCGGATCCTCCGGTCTCAGCCTCCCGAATGCTGGGATTACAAGCGTGCGCCACCACGCCCGGCTACCATTTAATTTTTAGTCCTGTTCTTTTTGATGTTCAGGACAGAATATGGTATAAAAATTGTTGATTTAAAGTATACACTGGAAGCTGATCTTGTCATCTTCTCAAAGTATTGTGTCCAAGTTATTAACTTATTTTTGCATTAGACAGACTGGTTGTTCTACATTTGAAAATGTTTGGATGTTTGTTGCACAAAGAGATTAATGGATTTTTTGGTAATATTTCCATTCTTCCTTTTCTGTGAAGAGGATCCACTGGTTTTGCATGATCCCAATTTTGAATCATTTATCTTCAGTTAATGGTGTTGGCTAAGACCATTGTCAAACACAAGGCAAATACATATATATAGAATGATTGTGTATTCTTGTCAGAACTTAATCACTACCACTACCGTTCTCACATGGGAAGTGTCCAATATAATTCACTTGTCACCAAGTCTCCCTTTTGTAGTTTGCATATTAGGAACTCTCTACCTCTGGGAGGTGAGTTATTTGGCCACAGTGATAATGAGATGAGTCTTGGCTGGTAGGAACCCATGTCATTGGACCTATACATGGGCAACATTCTGGCCTCATAGAAACCTTTGTATCAACTTACTGTGCCAGGTACAAGCTAGCATCAGTGAAGTAGCCTATGACAGCAGCCTATTAACACTGGCTCTCAGAATCATTTTTTTCTCCTATGTTATTTAGTGTCTTTTCTGTAATAGAAACACTCTGATGAATGTTAACAGGTATTAATATTATCATTATATGAATCCACTTTTCTTTATCCATCTATATGTCTATAAACCAGCTTTTTTTCCCCCTCTGAAAGTATTATATTTATCCTCCCAGGCAACTGACTAGGCAACCTAGTCCTTTATTACTTATGACCATATCTATATTTAGACAACAGTCCACTCTCCCCTCCACACTCCACATGAAGTAGATAACTGGATGCAACAACTGAAGCTGTAACTAGTGAGATAATTTTCCACCAACCACTGTCTTTTGAGATCATATCTTATCAGGAATATATTGAAGCCAAAGTCCTTCTTTGCCTTCAGCCCACGAATCCAACACATTTTTTAGCCAAACTTATGTTATTGTGCTTATTAGTTGGTAATAAGGTATTGAATTAATAGACATAAACTAACAGGTAACTGGACAACAGCAGGATGTTACCCTCTTGTGTAGACTACTTGTTTATGCATATCGTTTGTGCTCGCTGGCCCTACTCATGCATAATTCTCAATTCTAATTGTTTATTGATTTCTGATGAACCTGTCCAATTATATGACAATGCAAATCTGACAGAAATCAACTTACAGCAGGCAGTTCAGGTTGCAGGGCTACTTAGTGTACTGTGTTAGGAAATTCTATCTTTATCAAGGCTTAGTAGCAAGCCAGAGTCTATTTTTTTTTTCCTTCTGGTATTTTGAATTGAACACAGAGACACTCAACCTCTGAACTATGCTTTCAGCCATATTTTATGTTTTATTTTTTAAACAGTATAGCTAAGTTACTGAGCATTGCTGGCCTAGAATATGTGATCCTTCTGTCTCAATCTCCCAAGTACTATCTCATTGCCATGTGCAGCTGGAGGTTAATTATTTTTAATACACTTTTATTGGTGCATTGTAAATATACATTGTAATGAGATTCAGAGTGATAGAAACATATATTCACATAGTATTTGGTGTGTTTCTTTCCAGTTCTTACCCAATTCCTCCCTCTCCTTATACATATTATTGAGCTTGGTACCAGTAACTTCATATATGTAACTTTTTAAATTGTTTCCTTTATAAAGTCTACTTTTCCTCCTCCCCACTTCTCTCTCTCAATCCTCACTTCTCTTCCCCAAGTCCCTTCCACTATTCTACTGTAATCTTTCCTCATTTATCTGAAGTCTTTTTTGTTTCCCAGCTTTTTTCCAGGTTCCACATATGAGAGAAAACTTAGAACCCCTTACTTTCTGTGACTGATTGATCTCAATTAGCATAATATTCTCTAGTCCATCATTTTTTCTGCAAATGACATAATTTAGCTTATTTTATTTCTAAGTATAATCTCAATTTTTGCATATACCACACTTTAACTAAAAATGTTTTAGTTATTTACTACTAATGACCTGCATTTTATATTAGCACTTAAGGAAATATAATGTAATTCTCTCACTGGGGTCTGGTGTCTTCTCCCAAAACTAAACTTTTTGAAAGAACTGGATTTGGTGGATCATGTAGCTCAAGCAACTGGGCCCCTTTCACTGAATTGTGGAACTGTTGTAAAGTAACTTTTTCTTCTAAGATTCAGACCTGAAAGTCTCTTGTGGCATGACTTTATACATTAGAACAAAATTCTCAGGGACAGTTCAGAGTTCTGCCAGGCATTGTGCATCATCTTTTGTGATTGGTGGGTCAAAATGCAAAATTTGTCCTTAATTTTGACAGGATAATCAGGCATATGTAGACTCCTGGACATCTACACAATCATCTATTGTAAAATATATCTTAAACTGTAATCCCTGAAATATATAAATTTTATCAAGTATTCAAAAATACTAGTCATTCATTGCACATCTAGCAAAATTTCTATAGTCATGAATAATGATTCAGTGTGATATTCTGCAGTATTCCAAATTGATCTAAGACTTATGAATACACATTTACAAAGGATAAGAGAGCTCAATACAAGGTTGCAAATGTATAGTAGATTGTATTCCAAATGAATGTGAAATGTTTCAGATTATCTGTTCTAATAACAATGAAAAATAGTGCCTTTTCCAGATCAGTAGTTGCATACAATGGACCTGTGATCACGTACATTCTCCTCTGTTAAAGATACCACATTGGGAAAGGCAGCTGCAAATTTGTCTATGATTTGGTTCATGTTGCCATAATTCAATTTCATTTTCCAGATTTATCCTGTTATTATGTGAGAAAAAGATATGAATTAAATGATAGGAACTACTACTTGTATATTCTTTAGATATTTAAGAGTGAGACCCATTTTTACATTTTCCCATGCCCCCCCAGAAAGTGATACCATCTTTTGTTTCATATTTTGTCTAGGGACCACTAGTGTGTTCACAGACTTTCATTTTGCTTTCCATATCTTAAATGTAGCCTTTCATCCTACACATACACACACACACACACACACATATACAGTATATATAAATGAATGATTATGGAAATGACCACGTCTGTGCAGATGTACAGTTCAATTATATGTTATTAGACTAGTCAAATGCCCACCCTTTATATACACAGAGAGAATGTCAATTACACCTAATTCAGGAATACATTAATTACATTGTCCCATATGATTTCTCTTTAATAGGGATCCTACAATGGTACAATAGGTCTCTAGATGTCACTATCAAGTAGTAACTCATATTAAACAGTCATGAAAATATGTGAGTTATTTTTCCCCAAGTGTATTGTTATTTAAATAGTTATAGGTTGCTTTGGGACATATTTGGAGAATCATTAGTATTCAAGTTTGTAGAATCAGTATTCACACATGGAGAATCACTAGTAACTTTCACACACACACATACACACACACACACACACACACACACACACACACACACATACACATACACATATGATACATTTGTCACTATTTTTCAGACTTCTTCAGTTAATGATTTCCAGGTTTGAAAACTATTCTTTATTCAGAATCTTAGAAAGAGACTATTACCATTTTTAAAATTAAAAAAAAAAATAGATTCAGATGTGGTAGTGCATGTCTGTAATTCTTTACTTGGGAGGCTGAGACAGGAGGATCACAAATTCAAGGCCAGCATCTACTAACATAGCAAGATCCCATTTCAAATTAAAAATAAAAATAAAAAGGGCTGGGTGTGTAGCCTAGAGGTAAAATAGTCTTGGGCTTAATCCCTAGTACCACAAAAATAATAGATTATAGATTTACAGGGAGTTGTGAAAGTAACACAGGGAAGACCTTTGTACATTTTCTCCAATGGTTGCATCTTATATAATTATAGTACAATAACAAGTGTGCAAGGATTCCCTTTTCTACACATCTTCACCAGTACTTATTATCTTCTTAATAGCAGCCATTCTTACTGGGATAAGGTGAAATCTCATTGTTTTCTATATTTACATTGCTCTGATGTTTAGTGATATTAAGTGTTTTTTATATACCTATTGGCTGTCTGTATGAGAAATATCTATTAAGTCTATTGTCTGTTTTTAATTTTTTTCTATTGTGTATATACTAATCTTCAATGTTTGGAGTTGAAAGATGGATGATGCAGACAACTCCTTTGTGTCTGCCTTCTCCATTGCATTTTTCCATATTATTATTCTAAAATCAGGCACTACAGTCCCTCACTTGGTTTCAATAGCTCTTATGAAAGTAGTTTGTTGTGTGAATAGCTATCAAAATTGGTGTGTTTGTAGGGAGACAAGCACTGAAGGATCTTTCTCAGCCACCATCTTGCTCTGCCTCTAATGTATAACTTTTGATACATTGTGGGTATTTTGTTGGAAGACCATCTTATTTCAATCTATTACTGTAGTAGCTCTTCCCTGACACTGTTTTAATGGGAAAAACAGATACCACCTGGTTACAGCTAGGTGGATCTGAAAATTCAGATTCTCCATCAACCTCCTTTTATACCTTAGGAGGTTAAGAATCTTTGTTACCTCTGGGTGGTTTTGGAGTACAGGCTTCCCATGAGGCTTTCACTGGTACCACTTTCACTGGTAGGGGAAGAGGTGCTTTGCATTTGCTCATACCTGACCTCCACTTGCACCAAGTTGGTGACATTTGTACCATTTATTGTTGGTAAATGTCTTCCATTATAAAGTATTTGGTCCACTAATAATGAAGATGGGATGCTACATTGCTCCATGTGGGATAGGAGGCCTATTTCCATTTACACTGGTGTGTGTGTATGTTCTTATTATAATCAAGCAGTAATGAAAGTTCTGGTTTCCTTTTTGGCCATATATAATGGCACATCATTAATAAGGTTGCAGTGCCTTGTTATAGCACAGAATGGAGGGTGTCTAGTCTCTCTATTTAGACTTTCTTAGCAGCAAAGAAAGATATGGGGCCAGGTTTTTATTTATTTTTTTTTCTTTAGTGTTTTCTTAGAAGAGAATGACTATTAGCTAAGACTTTTTTGTCTTGCAAGACTCTTACTTCTTTGATCTTTGGCTATAAAGAACAATCTTTTCTTGGGCTTTCCTTGTTGTCAGAGATCTGTACCTGTTGATCTTCCTAGTTTTCCAACTTCCCTTGACTGTATTTCTGAGGAAGAAGTAGAGAAGAGGGGTATTCTCCTGGACCACTCCTCATGTCCTGAATTCTTGAACCAGTTTTTTGTTTCTTCATTTTAACTTTTAGAGTTTTCTTGTGCTTATTTTACATACAATGCCCAAGGATATGAGATGTACTTAGTATAAGGAAGAGGAAATAGTACATCTTCCTAAAAGCAGAAGTCTAAATATACAATTTTAAACTTGATCATGCTCATATTATTAAAGCAGCTGTCCTCAATTTATCATTCATTCTTGAATTCTTTGGATTGTACAGATCATTAATCCCCTGGTTGATCCTTAAGAAATCTGTGCTCTATTTCCATATTTTAGGAATTCTTTGCTCTTTCCCTTGTTTCCATAAGTGACATTCTCAGTTTTTCACTTATTATCATATTTCATATACTTGAGTTCTGATGATTAAGTGCTACAGGATATCCTTTGTTTCTTCAAGGTGCTATTCTGCCCATTGACATTAATGAGCTCTGTTCCATAACAGCATATCCCATCATCAATCTGACCTATAGAGTTGAGTTACCACCAAAATTCATGATAGTGGCTCACCCATTAAACATTTTGAATTCTGTTGTTAAAACTGTGTGAATATATGTCATTATCACTCTGAACTACATTATGATATGAGACTATAATGTACCAATAAAAATATTAAAAATAAAATATGCATAATAAAAAGGATATATCATATGAAACATTCATATAATGTAATAATTTTGTGAGATTATTATTCCTATACAATCTACTAATTACTTCTGAGTCTGCCACAGAAATATTGGTATTTGTAATTCATTTAGTTTGGGCCATAACTTCTTTCATTTCCATAGAATTCGTTTTAATTTTATGTTCATACTGTCTCTTGCCATATATTCTTGTTTTTTCATTTACCTTGAGAGAATGTTTCCAAATAGAAGCATTCAAAGAAATTCTATTATTTACATGTTTTATCCATTAATCCAGCATTTTCATAATTCTGTTTTATTCACATATTTCCAGTCTTGCCCTACAAATATTCCAGATTCCTTTGAGAGTATGAATTGATAGTGATAGTCCCCATAAGTTAAGAAAGAAGCCTTCTAAAACTTTTTTTTTAATTTATTGATTCATTGCAATAATACACCGGATGGTAGAGGCACACTGGTACACATCACTCATTTACCCTTTCCCACTTCCTACTCTATCCCCTCTCTCCTCTCTCCTTCTCATGTTCTGCTTAGTGACTGACTTCGATATGTTTATGAATAAAACCACAAGAATCATATTAAGAAAAAGCTTTCCAAAATATAACCATATATTAATAAAATAATTGATATAAACTCACAATTTTTATTTAATTTGAACATGTTAGTTTTTTCTGGATATCATGGAAAACATTAAAGATGCAATACCAACTTCATTAGGTTTTATGTGATATAATATTCACTTAACATTTTAAATAGAAAAATCCATTTTATAGTGTTGGAGAGCCAGTAGAATAGTACAGTTCTGAAAATGAGATAACAACATATTCCATGTATTTTGAATTTTTCTATGTAATATGGGGCTTGTTTTACATAGTAACCTAGAGTTTTTAATCATTCTAATATATTTTTAACTTTCAATAATACAACTTACAATCTTTTAAGATAAAAATATTTTCAAGAGAAAAATATATGTTATATTTATATTCTTGTTCTTTCCATAAGCTTTCAAAGGGGCACAAAGTAGTGCAAAACACTTTTATTCAAATGATTGTGTGATTCCTAAAACTCCTGTGGTCTGAACTTAAATACTATGGCCTGTCATTAATTCCTAAATTTCCACTGAATAAATGTGCTTTTACAAATAACATAAAATCTGGCAAGTATTTTAAAAATAAAATTGCTATAAAAATCTGAATATGTCAGTTATCACTTCATTTGTTAATTTCCATAAGTTTTAAAACAACATAATTTCCATAATTAAGGTGCTATAGTAAATGTTGAAAATTTATAAATATCTCATATTTATTATCATAAATAAATATCACATATGCTTATAAAATTATGAATAAATATATACACATACATATTTATATATTTAAAGAAACTGGCAGGATCTTTGGTTTTAAAATTCACAGCTGGTGAAGAAAATAATCAGAAATAAATAATTATAATGCAGTTAATATGATTAAAGTAATGTGTTCACGTTTATGAAGATTAACGTGAAGAAGCACATAGGAAGTGATGGAGTAAGGAGATGTTCGAAGAAGAAATCAGAAAAAAGAAGTGGATAGAGAATTGAAATGTGAAGGTAAGCTTTTTGTTTAAATGTTAGTAACTGTACTATTTTTGCTAAGATAAAGCCATAGAAATATTATAATGGCATGTTAAGTATGCAGATAATATGTATAATTGGAGTGAGTTGGACATATTTCCATTCTATGAGCTGAAAGAAAATGAGAACTGATAATGCTGAAAAATTTAAAAAAAAACTTTTAAGTTGGTCTAAGAATTTTGGATTTGTTTTTGAATATCAATGTTGTAGCAACTAGATGATAGAATAGCCTGGTGAATTTTTTAAAGTATAAGAATTTTCTGATCCACCTCAAACAATCTGAAAGTTGTTTTAGAGTGTGGGTGGAACTTCCACCAACCAATTATGGAATTACAGGAATACCAAATTTTATTGGAAATCTGTGAATGGATTCAAGGTACAAAGGATAATTAGAAGAAAAATATCTTCTACTATATATTTTGTGAACTATCCAGTGTTATGAAGTAATTGGGACGAGTTCTTTTTAGGAAGTACTTCAGAGTGAATAAGCATTGTGGTAGGTGAAGTAATTATCTTTCAGTGATAGCCATTTCTTATCCCCAGAACCTATAAATATGTCACTTTATATAGCAAAAGTCACTTTGAAGATATGCTTAAATAAGGATCTTGAGATGAAGAGAATTTACAAGTTTGTCCAATGGGTCCAGTCTCATAATAGAGGTTCATAAGAGTGGCAGAGACAGGGCAGAGATAATAGAAGAGGGAATCAGAGTGATGGAATATGAAAAGGACTCAATTCACCTATTCCAACTTTGAAGATGGAGAAAAAAATCATGAGATAGACATGTAAGAGGTGTCTAGAATCTGGTAAAAGCAAGGAAACAAATTACCAAGGGTTCTTCATAAAGGAAGATAGGCTGGGTGTGATGGAGGCTAAGACCGGAGGATCCGGGTTCCCGGCCAGTCTCAGCTACCTAGAGAGGCATTACGCAACTTAGTGAGACATGTTTCAAAATAAAGAATAAAAAATAGGGCTGGGGGTGTAGCTCGGAGATAGAATGCCCCTGAGTTCAATCCCCAGTACCGCAAAAAAAAAAGGAAAAAATTCAGACTTCTCACCTGTTGTTTAAAGACACTGTGTGTGGTAATTAGTTATAGCAACAATTAAACAAACAAACAAACAAAAAAAAAAAACTAGCCGGGCATGGTGGCTCATGTTTGTAATCCCAGCATTTGGGAGGCTGAGACAGGAGAATTGATCCGGGTTCGAAGCCAGCCTCAGCTACCTAGTGAGGCATTCTGCAACTTAGTGAGACCCTGTTTCAAAATAAAGAATAAAAAATAGAGCTGGGGGCTATTCGGAGGTCAAATGAGCCTGAGTTCAATCCCCAGAACCGCAAGAAAAAAAAAAAAAAAAAAAACCTAAATCATAGACATCTATATAACTCTGTTTTATCTTAAATGATGTTTTAACTACCAATGAATGGTGTTATTTAGTGTTTCTAAGCTCTACTTTTATAATGTATCTCCTAATTTAAATAAGAATACAGGTAAAATTCTGAGCACATTGAATGTTTCATGTAATCTCTTAATAACTATAATCTTTTCATTTTTATTAGCATAAACATAGGGATTATCATTTCAGGTTATGCTATTAGTCAAGTCTCTTCACTATAGAATACAATGTTAACAGAGTTTAAGAGTTAAAAAGAACTGTGTGCACTTATAAATCATTCATTCACAAACTGTAGGAAACAGCAATTAGGGGATGATAATGCATTGCAACATAGATATTTACATAATCTCATTTCTCAATACTGGGCAATCTTAACTGAGAAAATGTTTTATTTATTCACCAGGCATTAATGAGCACATACTGGTGAATATGTGGGCATTTTTAAGTGCTAGTAAATTAAAGAGACAAAATTATTGCCCTCCTGGAGTTCATATTTTGAAACTAAGATACAAACAATAAACTAATAAATATAGTATCAGGCAACAGTAAGTGCTATGAAAGAAAATACTATAGAAGAAAATGCAGAAAAATGATAGGGATAGATTTTAGAAATAACGGCAAGGAAAGGTTCCTCTAAGGTGATCTCATGACAATGATTGAAATTGGCCCCAGGAAGATAATTTACTGTAGGTCCGGGTTAGGTTGGCTGAAATGTTTGTGCTGCCTAATCATTATAATAAAACATTAGATCTTTGAACCAGGCAATCTGAACCTTGCCTCCCAATGATTCTGGTATTTAAATACTGTCTGAGGTAGCTGAGGTAGAGATTCTTATGAAAGCACAAGCTGCATTTATCAAATGTTTTCGTTCCCAAGGAAACTACAATAGGCTGCTTCTTTTTGAATGTCGACCATCAGTGCAAAAATATTTATCTGGTAAGCAGAGAAAAATAGAGATATAACACATGCTTCTTCTACCAAGCTCCTCCCTAAGCTCTCATATTTTTATGGTATCAATCCATCACCTAACTGAAGCCTACATTACCAGTGAGGTGTACCTGTCTACTGAAGACCATTTTTAGCTTTAGCATTCATTGATCCTGTACAGGTATTCTAATTCTTAGTGTTAAAAAAGTATTATGAAATCCTCAAATATGCCATACTTCCTAGGTTATGTTTTTTTTAAAATAAAAACTGTGTAAAAATTCATGAGGAAAATGTAAAACTAGTTTTTAAAAAATGTGTTTTTATTGGTGCATTATAGTCTCATATCATAACGTAAATAATGTTGACAGTGACATATATTTCAATGCATAAAACTAAAAATACTTGATACCAACACTTATACAGTATAAGAAGGAAATTTATAGCTAAAAACATATTTAAAAGAAAAAACAATCTATCAACTTCATAAAATAACCTCTGGGTGCTATGTGCATGTATATTTCTGTTATTTTTTTTTTTTTTTCCGTTACCGGGGATTGAACTCAGATTCTATCTCTGAGCTATACCCCCAGCCCTATTTTTTATTCTTTAGTTTGAAACAGGGTCTCACTAAGTTGTGGAGTGCCTCACTAGGTAGCCGAGGCTGGCCACAAACCCATATCCTCTGGTCTCAGCCTCCCAAGTAATGGGATTACAAGCGTGTGCCACCACGCCCGGCTGTATGTTTCTATCACACTAAACTTCATTATGATGTAAGGTTACACTGTGCTAATAAAAGTATATTAAAAATAAAATCAAATAACCTCCACCCAAAGGTATTGTAAAAATAAGATGAAGCTAAGCCAAAGCTAGCAAAAGGAAGTAAGCAATAAAGAATAAAGAAAAATTTCTAAAATAGAAGAATTCAACAATAGTGAAAGTTGGTTCTTAAAAAAATTGACAAATTGTAAACCCTTAGTTACATTGATGAA
This sequence comes from Graphiurus murinus, assembly GCA_004027655.1. Lineage (NCBI taxonomy): Eukaryota > Metazoa > Chordata > Mammalia > Rodentia > Gliridae > Graphiurus > Graphiurus murinus. Next base: position 17,544 of record PVLC010018958.1, on the reverse strand, counting down.
GAAAGAAACAGAAAATAGTCAAAATTGCTAGAATTAGGAATAAAAGAGAAAATATCACTTCCAAATTAACATTATGTTTTAAAATGAGAGGATTATAGGTGAATAGTATGAAGAACAATTAGATAAATAAAATAGGTACATTTCTAAGAAATAAACTATAGAAACTGACTCAGGAAGAAACAGAATCTGAACAGATATATAACGAGTATAATGATTGAATTAATAATTAAAAACTTGTACCATATGACCCAGGAATTCTGTTCCTAACCCATATATATGGATATGTATGTCTCCCCAAACCATATTTATCCCTATACCATATATAAGCATATCCCAAAGAATTGAAAACAGGTATTTAAATAAAAATCTATAAACAGATGTTAATAGTAGCATTAGCCAAATAATGTACACAACCCCTATCTCCATGAGCTGATAATAAATTAACAAAATGTCACATATGCATGCAATAGAATGTTATTTGAGCATAAAAAATTGGGGCATGGATACATGGTAAAACATAGATGAACCTAAAAAAATCATGGAAAATGAAAGAAACAAGTCAAAAAAACAATTATTTTTTCACTTATAAGACATCCCTAAATAGCTAAATTTACAGAACAAATAATATTTTCTTAGGGTAAAGGAACGGATTAGGTGGTGAAAACTTTTAATATGTGTGCAATTTCTTTTTAGAGTGATGAAGATTTTCTAAAATTAGTTTGGTCAGGGTTATGTAACTGGGAATGTACAGAAACATTTGCACATCTTAGATGTATTAAGTTTAGTATGTTAATTATCATTCAAATAGTTGTTGAAATTAAAAACAATTCTGGTGACCATATCTTTCTTTATGAATAATTTTTTACTTGTATAACACCTTTCAGTGAGCTGGCTACTCTATTATAAGTGTATGGTGTCTATATTACAACTCTAGCAATTTGATACTGAATGTGAATTATTTATTTAGATAACTGTCTGCTTCTCTGGACTGTGAGATTCTCATAAATTATGGCTTTTGTATGTTCTCTCTTTTATTTCAAGTGTTATACCTAGCACATAGCTTCCTCAATATTTCATGAAAAACACGTTTTTCCTTGCACTTTGCCCTATGAACTTTGACTCAGACACATCAGCTGTAGGACAAAAACATTTTGTCAGACTAATGAACCAGTCACAAAGCCATGTCACACTCAATGTTCTAGAATATTGACTCTGATCTTCATGTGTCTGTATGAAATAGTCTTTGCATATACCAATCATTTTCAGAAAGGTGGTACATGTGATTCATAAATTTTTTAAAAGATTAAGAAATATAAAAAAAAAACAGCTGAAGCAAGAGAACTTTACATTAGGTGATAGAAGCATTAAATATATGGACCCAAGAATAATTTGAAATCTAATTTAATGGAAAAGCAATGAAACAAAAAAGAATGCTTTATCACAAGTTCTCAATGAAAATGATAGTTTCCTATAGTGAGTATAATATCTCCCAAAGCACAGGCATTTCTGAGTAGAATTTGATATATTTATATAGAGCATATTTTGATGAAACCATTTTGAAAGTAAGAATTTTTAAATAAGAATTGAGTGGAATGAGAAGACATACGATAAGAAAAACAGAAAATAAAGTAAAAAATAAAATTTGATGAGAGTAGGAAACTTGCATAGCAGAGGAATGAGAGAAGGAATTCGTAGTGTGATGCAAAGACAATAAATTTATACATGATAAAGCAGGGTGGACACAAATAATAGTTTCAGGGGTGGGGAAATGTCCCCGCATCATCAAAAACAGGAAGCAGCTAGTAAGAACATGGGAAAAATTAGAAGTCGAGATTCTGCTTCAAAACACCTAGTAAAAGATGTTATTGTTCACTCTGTGAGTTCATGGAGATGTCCCCCAAGCCTTTGGGTGTAAAAGCCTGTAGTAGATGGAGTGGAACTGGCAGCTCAATGTCTGTTGAGCAGGCTGCTGCACTCTCTGGTCCCCACAGACACTATTCAGAAGTGGCCCCAGTGTTCCCTGCCTCTGAGGAATCCAATGTGCAAGCTTTAGTTAAGAATAAAAAGCCATTATAGTTCGTTTCCATGAATATGGATAAGCTTTGACAATAATGTGTGTTTAACACCCTCCCACACCCACACGTACACACACTTCATAGTGGAACCTAAGAGAAACTCTTATGTGGTATTGTTGTTGCCATGCATAATTCATAGAGGAGAAATTAGAAGAAAGCAGGCAGACACTGGCTTCCTTAAGTTTTTGTTTTAATTTTTTTCTGACTTTTAATTTATTCCTGTGGGGGATAGTTGCTTCTTTTGTGCTCTATTGATATTGTCTTGCAGTGAGTTTTAAGTGTCATTCAGGTTTTCTTGTACAATTTGAAATCATAATTTATGTTAATTTTACTTTTTGTTTTTTTGTTGTATGATTTGTTTTTAATCATCATCTTTTAGAAAATTTCATTCAGGACTCAAGAACCATTATCCCTCAGTGATTCTACAATATAATGAAGCATATTTGCAACACAATATTTTTCTTAAGTCCATGGATATTATCATCATATGTATTTTCAAAGACTGCTAGGACGTTTTCGTGTAACTGAATTAAATATAGTTTAATTAAATTAAGAAAATTAAATTACTCATTACTAGTAATAACTTTAAGCTTCGGAATGCTTTTGAATTGGAAAAAAAATTTGAATATCTGGCTTAACAGCTCCAGTGTGGTATGAAATTAATTTGCATTATACATATCTTACTTCTTTTCAATAAATGCATAGATGGAAGACAGAGTGAGAGAGATAAGAGACTCTGAAAACCAGTTTTAAAGTTTATTAATTAAAAAGGATATTTTCCATGGTGAGCAAATGAGGTAAAACATGACTAGTTATTGAAGAAAAATGTTCAATTATATAATAGCATTGAATAACAAATCATGAAATGTGTAGAATCATTATTTTCCTGGAGATCATATAATTTTATTGTAATCCAATATAACGAATAGAACTATTGTTTCTTATCCTCATATATTCATTCTTCAGGGACTAAAATACATAGTTAAAAGGGAGAGAGAAATGGCAGGTAATGAAGCCCAAATTATAACCTTATCACTTCATCTATTTTATCTGATATTTCTACTATTCTGAATTTCTAATACCAGAGTGTTTTATCATCTTATTTCTTGGCAAGTCAACTTTTTAGGATAAATAGGATCCATCATATATTCCTTAGTAATTGTTAGGCTTATTCTTAGAATAATTTTTTGTAGCAAGGCTTGTAGAATACATAAAAGTTCCTCTTCATTTAATATAAATAATTTTATAGTGTTAGATAATATATACAAAATTGTTCCATAACTGACAGTGGTCATATACGAGATTTTTTTTATTTGTGTGTGTTTGGTGCTGCGGATTGAATTTAACAGTCTTTTACCTCTGAGTTACACCCATAGCCCTTTTTATTTTTTATTTGGAAACAAGGTTTCACGAAGTTGCTGAAGTTGGCTTCAAACCTGTAATCCTCCTCTCCTCAGCTTCCTATGTAATAGGACTACAGATATCTGCCACCATACCTGGCCAGTATACAAGCTTTAAATATGAAACCTAAGCTTAGTTGTCCTAGTTTGTTATTACTATGTAATATTGATTGATCATTTACTCTACAACATCCAGAAGATGATACCTATAAGCTATGAAATATCAATATTAAAATGTGTACTACAAATGCAGCCTCCGGAAAGCTCAGAATATCTTATCTCAGGAAAACAATTTAAAAATCATTGATAGATAATTTTGTCATGGAATGTGCTCAACAATGAGATTACAACATATATTTTTTAAAAAGTTCAAACATTTTAATTAAAAAAAGAGAAAGAAACTAACACATGTATCACATGTATAGAAACCCAAAATCTTATCTACAAGGCAGTATGGAAAGAAGCAGAGATTATAACAATATGTTGAATGAGATATCTTACTGACAGAAATGCAGATATATTTAATGTACTCTCTTTTCACTAATTAGGAATCATATAATTAAAATAATATCTTTTTCCAGTTTACCCCTTACAGATATTAAAATCATGCTTGTGACATCATTAAAGTGTGGATACTCCGCTAAATGGAATGAAATTCAACTTTGATAAATTATCCATATTTTTCTCATTACCATAGGAAGTTATCTAACTTTACCATATACACAGTGAAGATTTTCATTTTATAAAATATAAGGGGTGTAGCATTGTTGCCTGTTTAATTCTTAAGGCCTTTTAAAGCTCTAACTTTATTTACAATGGTGTATGATTCAAAGCTGTGGAAATAGTATCCATTTTATAATTTCAAGAGAATCATTATATTAATGATATTAAATGTTAATATAGATGTACATATATTTTATTATCTGAGATAATTTGACTATGTAAATGCAAGTGATTTCAATTCATTTTATGTATGCATAATTAGTTTTAAAACTGCAAAGTGCTAATAAATGCTACTTTTAACAATGTCACACACCATTTGTTTTAATTCTATTGCCTTATACATTACCAAAGTAAAATCTTATTTTAATATTGTACATGGAGAAAATATCCAGACTTCTGAAGATAAAACTACTTTTAAAGATTATATCATTCTGAATCTCACTATGATGTATAATTACAAAGCACCAACAAAAGTTAAAAAAGAGTTTAATTAGCTTGTATAAATATTTTAGGTATAAGGGTAATGTCTGTTATCTCATTAATCAAAAGAAAAACTACAACCCAAAAGAAAACAATAAATTCCACCATTATTTAGTTCTACAATTATTTGAATGTTTATAATTTTCTTGATACCTCTCCATGCATATAGCAGAAATTAACACCAAACCCAATTATGGGTAAACATTCTGTATTCTTGGGATCTTTTGAGACACAGATTCCGCTTAAATCATGATTTTAACAAAAAAACCTCTTACGTTGGTATATACATATATAAAAGCAATTCTGTCAGAAGATAGATGGAATGTGTTATAAAATGAACATTTGTGCAAGATTCATAACAGACTAGTAATCTAATGAGACTAAATTTGGCAGTGTGTGTCCATCACTGTCCAAGGCAAAAAGTGACAAGTCTCATAATAGTGTCTCAAAGCTATGTAGGAGATCTATGAGAATTAAGTAGATGGTGGCAACCAATGTTCACCGCTTGAGGGAATTTGTCATAATAACTGAATAACTTACCGCCTGTTATGATTACTGAGTATGTAGCAATGCCCTGATTTTAATTTGACTGTCTATATAACTTTGCCAACAGAAAGTGGTTGTGATTGCAAGTATCATGCTATATATTCTACTTCAGATTAATGTGCTGGCTTTCTGATTTTAATACATTATCCTCTGAAAGATTGTTAAATATAATTTCCCTAAGTTATTAGTCCATTACCAAAATTATAAAAAATGAGATTTTATGATACACAATCTAAGTCCAATCTCTGGTTTTTCAAGGCAATGCTCAATGACCCTTAAAAATGCCAAAATGGAATTGAGCTCACTGATCAACTTCTTTTCACACTAAAAAACACCCACCTTCACATTCATAATAACCAGGACAACTAAATCAAAAGAACACTAGAGAATGCCTAGCATGTTTTTTTTTTTGGTTTTCTGTTTTTTTTTTTTTTTTTTTTTTTTTTTTTTTGCTTTATTAACAAAGTGAAGTGGAAGCTCAAATTTTAAAAATGAAGGCGAGTATGGTGGCACACACCTGTAATATCAGTACTTGGGAGGCACAGTTAGGAGGATCACAAGTTCTAAGCCAGAAGCTTGCTGTAACATAGTGAGATTCTGTTTCAAAATAAAAAATTAAGACAGTTGTGGGTATAGCACTGAGGTAGAATGTTCCTTGGTTTAATCTCAAGTCCCCCCCAACCCACAAACAATCTTGTTTCATGTGTCAATAGTGCATAGACTAAAGATACAGACTTTTGACATATTTACACCTTTCAAAGAGTGGAATGGAGTTTGACCTATACCATATGGCCTAGTAAATTTTGTAAATATTCCAGAAGAATTTTCTTATATTTTCTCCAGGTAAGCTGTATGAAGATTTTATTATGGTATTGTCTGTAATTCAGTGAGTTGGGATATATCTAAATCTTATCAACAGAGGTAAAGGAAAGCAAGATATGATAGATACATAATATAGAATACTATACAGCAGTAAGCAACAAGCTGTATATATGTGGTATATCCATTTCTCTAAAATGGCAAATTAAAAAATGGTGCTAAAAGAAAGAACTATGTGAGATTGCTGAAGTAATATGTATGCAAATCTAAAACATTATAAATTAGATAGCGTTTATTTTATAATATGCTTAAATTATTTAAAAATTTGTATGTATTGAATGTATTAGCTAAGGCTCTGATGGGAGTGTTTCTCCTTCCAATTTCTACCTGGAAATCATAAGGAAAAAACAAAGAAATTCTGCTTTCCTTTGTGATGGAACTTTACATAAATAATCCAAACTAGCGCAGGCCACTCATTGTCAGTTTAGCATACAAACACACTTTGTGTTAATCAGCTTTAATATTTCAAGGAAAAATATCCTTCATTCTTAATATAAATTTTTTTTTGTACAAAGGTGTTTCTATGTACCCAAATGTACCTTGATCAATTTCTAAGCTCTAAACCATTTATTTTTTATCAAAATCACAGTCTCCATACATATTTTAACATATATTGAACTATACTATAGCCAATGTTAAACTACCTTTTATTTTTAAGTAGGAAGGCAAGTGGGAAAACTGGTAAATTTTATACAAATAATAACAAGTAAGTGAGAAAGCATTCATTGTTATTACAGTAACAGGTATTGTAATATGTGCTTGAGTTTGTGTTTAAATGTTTCTGCTTTCACTACCAAACCTCTGCTTTTATCATTATTCTTTGCCCAAAGGGGAAATCAAAGGCCTTTGAATCAATACAAAATTCTATTTTATTCTGAAGTGTCCAATCAAATATTAGTCCTGCTGATGATATGTAGGCAGGGCATTCTCTGGAATTTCTATTAGTAATTTCTTCTCAAATTAAAATTAGCATAAGCTGGGCATGGTGGCACATGCACATGCTTGTACTTGGGAGGCTGAGACCAGAGGAGGATTCAGGTTTGCATCCAACCTCAGCTACTTAGGCTGTCTGCAACTTAGTGAGACTCTGTTTCAAAATAAAGAATTAAAAATAGAGCGGGGTGGGGGGGGTGTAGCTCCGAGGTAGAATGCCTGTGGGTTCAATCCCCAGTACCCAAAAAAAAAAAAAGAAAGAAAGAAAGAAAGAAAAATTAGAAGAAATCTACAGACCAGTAGTCTAGCTATGCTATAACAGGCTGAAAACTTTATGATTCCAAACTCTATCAGAATAGTGGTGGCAAAAGATTTTACTGCCATTCTTTAGCCTCCTTCTTCAGACTCTGATTGTTTCCTTTGCTGCACAGAAGCTTTTTAATTTGATACCATCCCTTTTATTGATTCTCAATTTTATTTCCTGAGCTTTAAGTGTCTTTTTGAGGAAGTCTCTGTTGTTGCTTAATATGTTGTAGAGTTGGCTGTCTGTCTTCTTTTAATACGTTTCTGGTCTGGTTTCTAGGTCTTTGATACATCTTGAGTTGACTTTGGTGCAGAATGAGAAATAGGGGTCTAATTTAATTCTACATATGGGTAATCAGTTTTCCCAGCACTATTTGTGAAAAGGCTATCTTTAGCTGGGCATGGTGAGGCACACTTCTAATCCCAGCATTTGGGAGGCTGAGACAGGAGGATTGATCCGGGTTCAAGGCCAACCTCAGCTACCTAGTGAGGCACTCTGCAAATTAGTGAGACCCTGTTTCAAAATAAAGAATAAAAAATAGGGCTGGGGGTATAGCTCGGAGGTTGAATGCCCCTGAGTTCAATCCCCAGTACTGCAAAAAAAAAAAAAAAAAAAAAAAAAAAAAAAAAGAAAAGGCTATCTTTTCTTCAGCATATGTTTTTGGCATTTTGTCAAAAATCAACTGATTATAAATGTGAGGTTTATCTCCATATTCCTTTCCTTATTTTTCTATGCTCCAGTTCTCATTAACAAATGTACTGTCAGTCTCCGTGTATATACGTAATTCCTCAGTATCCTCATGCTATTGATTAATAATTTCAGCCCACTATGATTTGAAAAGACACAAGTATTATGTCACTTTGAATATGGTTCTATTCTTCAAGCATATCAACTAGCTACTATCACTTGGAAATTTAAAGAATTCATCACTGATCTCTACTATTGACAGATTTGCTGTTGTTTTGTTTTTAACTTAGCATTTATAACTACAAGAATATTGTTGGTAAAAATAGTGGAATATTGTTATGATCATATATAATACTCACTTTTGTTACAATGACAAATTATTCATGAGCCCATTATTCAAGAATTGAATGGCAAAGAAGGAAAATGGCTGATATCCACAGAAAAAGTTACTTTTGTGTATGTGATTTTTGAGAGCTTCTTCAGTGGTGAATTTCCTCTGGTGAATGTTTACAGGGGACGTGGAAATCATTCTACTGTATGTTTTTCAAGAGGCCATGTCGATATATTTACCCCCAAATCTCCAATTTTTACATTATACTTTAATTTCTCTGACCAATAAGTCAAATCATTATCAGATGCTCATGAGTGACTGTTGATTCATATATCTGTTCATTTCTCATTCCAAACAATGTTACTAACAAGATGCCATCATTAAGTCCTTTCTCTAACAGCATATCCCTCATGTATTGAAAAGCTATACTGATTCAATCATCACCTCCTCAATAGTACCAAAATATCATGTGGAGCCATCTGAAAACAACTACATTTATTTATTTTCAAATCTATTAGGCATATAACTGCCTATCTGGCCATACATGGTTGATGTAGATATTTTATTGATAAAACAGGCATGGTGTCAAGAAAATTTTAACCCTATTTCATGTAAATTATTTGTGCCTTTTGAATTTGTCCTAAATTTGTCTTACCCTATATTTACATAACTAAATTTGGTTACCCTATATTTACATAACTTTTGAGGGACTAAATTTATAATTTGGTTGGTTAAATGATACACATCTCAAGGATACATGGCAAATTAAGATATATTGGTATTAGAGCAATTATATAAAAAAGTTTATGTGAAAATGACTGCATAGATTTTTCCAAAACTCTTAGAAAGATGAACATTATTTTTCCTATGAAGATATTCCTCAAATTCCATAGATTGTTAGCAAGCATCATTGGTCTGTGAGATCATACGACCATTGATAGAAGACTTTTCATGGAACTAAGTACTTCCACAAATCTATTTTCTTTCTCCTTATAGATTGCAAAGCAAATAAATTAAATCTGCTCACTCAAATGTGTGATGAAGTTGCTTCCTGCATCCCAGAATTGAAAGACCCACCAAGAATCACTTTCTTTTCATTATCAGAGATTATGAGTTACAAAGTACTGCTTTTCACTCTTATGTATATCTCAACACAATGCAGGTAACGAATTGCTATAAAGTTCACTGAGATGACAGGCCTTTAAACTTTGAGAAGCTATATTGCTCACTTTCTGGCACTGATAAATATTATCAAGCCTTCTTAGGAATTTTCTTTTCTTGCTTACCAGCTACAATCAGTATGAGGTCATTGATACAATGGATTACAATGGACCTTGAATAATGGAAAGATGATCAAGGTTTCTAAAGAATGGATTTGGTCAGATATGAGGAGCTTACATACCTCTACCCTAAAGTTAAAATGAGTGAATAAACATTTTATATATTAAGAAAAGCATACAGGTATAATTAGAAACATTAATTTGCTCCTTAAAAAAAACACATGTAATAATAGCTGCAATCAAAAGATGTTTCTGAAAGTCCACTTTATTTCTGTAAGATCAATATTTTTTTTCTACACAGACCAAATGGGAATTTCATAAAAATGTGAATGAAATCGTTGTCACTGTATTCTTCAGGTCTTAATGGTGACACTAATTTTTTCAGGTCTTCCAGAATGTGGTATTAATTTTGGTTTACTCTTTCAATAGGGAGAAGGAGTTCTGAGGACTTGCACTTGTTCTTTTTATCCCAGTAATCCTCACTTCATTTATCATAAACTAATGTGGGGATTCTCACAGCTGTGAAATTTAGATACTCAAGTTCTGCATCTAAGAAGTAGGGATAAGCCATATAATAAGCGATAGTATTTACCAGGCACACTTTGAGCTGGACCAGGACAAAGTTTCCATTTATCACCTTTCTACTAATAACTGACACTCTTACTGGTGAAATATGGTAATATTTCTGGTCTTAATGATTTAATATCAGTTCAGAGGCAGTACCAAGAAGTACCTGAGATGTTTTTGATTCTTTCTTTCCCCAAAGCAATGTTACTCTGGCAAATGGTTTCAGGCTCCTTTGGGGAATTTTGGAAAGATTGTTATACTTTGTAATTATGGCAGTATTTTAAGGTCATTACTTAAGTGGTCCTTGCTTCCCTTTCAAGGATATCAGACTTTGGAATTGGCTTACGTCTGGAAAATGAAGTGAGGATACATAACATTTTATTCCAATGGCAAAGAGGCCATTACTGACTTCAAGTATAATCAGAAGAGATGGCCTATTCCAGGTTTTCATTTTCGAGGTTCTTCTCATTGAAATAATTTATGGTAACTGGAGATCAATCAGTCAATGTTGATTTAGGAAAAGGTAAGACATTTTATGAACTAGAAATGCTAAATATTTTAATACAGGAAAATAAATGTTTATATAATTATTAAAAAGGCTGGGTGAATGAAGGTCAGGGAAGCTATCACACACACACACACACACACACACACACACACACACACACACACACAAATCTTAGAGCATACTGAAATCTCATCTCTGAGAAATTTTGACAAACAGCATCACCCGCAGTATCAAAGCAGGTAATTCATAAAGGCAGAGGCTGAAGAAACAAATATTTTAAGTCTTCCCAGTCAGGCCGCCACTACTTCTGGAGCATAATGGCGCCTCCTTGGCAGATTTTAAATCAGTCAAAATAAATAAGAAACATTGTCTCTATGATTTTCTGGTCTGTTTGAATACGCACAGTGGTTAGTTTCCTCTTTTGGGTATATTTGTTTTTTCTTAGAACTTATTGATGCATATTTTACTATTGAATTTCTCTAGAATACACACTCTAAAAGACATGTTTTACTTTTAGCATCTAGAATAATGCTTATTATTTAGTAGAATATAAACATATATAATCATTGATATGAAGTCATATATGTAAAATTTTGATGGTTACAGTATATTTCTTTATATATTGCTTTAAATCAGCTTTGGCAGTATACAAAATAGATGTATATTTTTCATGTTAGATCTAAGCTTTAGCAAAATACAAAAAAATAAAAAATAAAAAAATCCAATCACATTCCCTGCTGTCATTTTTCAGATATTTAAAGACATATATATTTGGATTTAATTTTTTGGAGAAAAACTGTCCTAGGCCTCAAAAATATATCTCACATAATATGATTTATTGATCTTTCTATTCATTTTTTAAATAAGATCTAGAAGTAAAGAGAATAGATCCAAATTGTTTCAAGCAAAGCAGTATTTTTATTATTCATCTTATTTTAAATTATATATGTATATATATGCTTACACATATATGTAATTCTAAATCTATATGTATAATTTTAATTATATATTTCTCTCTCTCTCTGTGTTTTTAATGAATCATAAATCTATAACTACTTAACGGAGTTTTTAATATTGGCCATACATTCATGTAACACATACAAGCATCTTTCAGAAATGTTGTACATAAGTCATATATATCCTTTTATGTTCTTTTGTTTTGGGCTTCATGACTTAAGTATATAAGAATTCATAGCTGTGAATTCATCCCTATTAAAACATTCACTGTGCAAGTTTGAAAATGAGTTTTGATAGTAGTAGACCTTCACAGTCCATTGTAGAATTCAGAATTTTAATCATCTAGGATCCTAATGACAACAATGATTGAAGTCCACTATCATCATTCATATCCCATCATAAATACATTGACTGACCCATTTTATTTATTTATTTTGTTTTATATTTTTTTGTGGTACTTCAGGTGGAACCCAGGGGCCTTTATACCTCTGGGTTATATCCCCATCCCTATTTTTTGTTTATTTGGAAACAGAGTCTCTCTAAATTTCTGAAAGTCTCACTAAATTCCTGAGGCTGACTTTGAAACTGAAATCCTCCTGTCTCAGCCTCCCAAGTACTGAGATTACAGGTGTACACCACGATGCCCAGCTCTGACCCATTTTAAAGAATGATTGTGCACAATATAGCTCTCATGACAACAAAGGAAGCTCAGGAGAAAATGGAGCCAAGAAGTTCATAGCAATAAAAGTAGGCTTTATAAACTGAATATAGAGAACAAATCCTTTTACATTAGATTACATTTTACAGACACCTAGAACCAATAATTATTTGGACAAAAATGAGGATTGGAGACATGTGAAATACATATGAAACTTTTTGTTGTTGTTAAAGACTTTGTTGTTAATGGAATACATATTCCTAAGCAAGACACAGTTTTATGACAAAATATCTAAGTTATGTTGCAATTCCTTTATAAATAAATGTTTTAAAGAATTGTAGATACTGTTCATTCATATAAGCATTCACTTTTCATTGCTTTATTTTTAATTAAACCTAAATAAACTGTTATGGTACAAATTTTAGTTTGATAAACAGAAAGAACAGACTAGAATTTCCTTTGAGAATATTGTAATTGATGGTGGAATATTTGGTGGACACACTCATCACATGATGATACTCACAAGATTCATATGTGGGTCTTTGGTACACCATGAAGATAAATAGCCAAGAAAGTTATGAGAAAGAGAACGACTTGAGTGTTGGGTTAAAAGAAATGTACAGACTCTGTGTTGGTGATTTATTGTTTTAATAACACTTGATGATTTGTCAAACTCTTTTACAGAGCATTTCTCTTCTTTCACAGAATATGGCAGATAGCAAACATGAAATACTATCCTTCCAAAATGCACAGACTCCTACTGATGACAGTTTTCCAGATAGAGTTTTATTTTCTGTAACCTATATCTACTCTGATGTTCATACCTCCACAGAGTAAACCATTTATGATGTCACTCTTAGTTATTAGCTAAACTTAAAACTCCCGAATTAAATAAAACCTTAGCAGAAGCATCAAAGACAATTACAATGTCATTTTCAGCCTGAGAGAGGAAGTAGGCATGCCATAAATAGGGTTCTCCTATAATTAACAATCTTATCAAATACTTTATGGCATGTTTTATTGTATATTTTGTTTAATTTATTCTCTTTGTTTACATACAGCACTTTTATAAGATGACGTCAAATTTTTATGTTGAGATATTTTGTCTGTATTATGCTTGCCATGTTATTTTTGTATTTTTCATCACGCCTCTAATGCATGAGTAACATGACAAATATAAAAAATGAATGTGCAGGCAAATTAAAGTACTAATAAGGAAAGTTTAAATTTTGCATTGTAATTCTGTGCATTGTATATTTTATAATAATATACACTATAGGATAGGTATACACTTATCCAAAATGCTTGGGACAGGAATATTTCAGATTTTTTTCATCAGATTTTGGAATATTTGCATATAAAATAAGATATCTTGGAAATGGAAGCCAAGTCTATACACAAAGTTCATTTATGTTGCATTTATACCTAGTACACACACATTGAAGCAATTTTATGGTAATTTTATCTTTAATATACATCTGTTTGATTGAAACCCATTACATGAGGACAGTTGTGAAATTCTCTACTTGAGGCATCATGCCTGTGCTCAAAAATTTTGTACTGGACCCTTTTGTATTTTAGATTTCAGAATAGGAATATTAAGCCCAATTACTAATTTATCATATTCCATAGTTTTCTAACAAAAATCTTACTATTATACTAGTGGAAAATGGGTGTGGTGGCACATATCTGTAAATCTCAGGACTTGGGAAGCTGAGACAGGAGGATTGCAGGTTTGAGGGCAGCCTGTGGTAACTTAATGACGTCCTGTTTCAAAATAAAATAAAGTAAGGTTGGCGATATAGTTTAAAACTAGAACATTACTCTGTTCAATCCCCAGTACAATGAGAATTTTACTGAGAAGTTGGCAACTTTAAAAATTCTTTTTTTGTTTTTGTCTTATGGAACTGAGGTTTGAACCCAGAGGCTTGCCTTTGATCTCTGAACTACATTCCCAGCCCTATTTTTTTTTTTTTATTCTTTATTTTGAAACAGTCTCACTAAGTTGTGAAGAGCTTCCCTAAGTAGGGAAGGCTGGCTGCAAACATGTGATCCTCCTGTCTCAGCCTCCCAAGTACTGGGATTACAAGCATACGCCACCATGCCTAGCAGAAATTGGCAGCTTTAAGATAGCAATTTGCTTTTAAAGTAAATTTGGGGTTGGTAGTTATTCTTAAACTTTTAATAAACATTTATAATGCTAAGATATCAATAATAAAATATTATTAATATTACATACTTTAAGCCATCAGAAATTTATGTATTTTTTTATGATGGCCTGTGCCTTTCTCTTTCTCTTCCTCCTCAATTGTACTGTAGTAATCACAGGGATTTTTCAACATGTTTTTAAAAAGCTTTTAAATTTGAGATAATTTTTCAAGAAGACTTCCAAATAATCAATGCAGTGTTCCCAAATATCCTTACTCAACCTCCTATAATAACATCTTATATGACTACAGCACGTATATCAAACCTAACAAATTAACATAGGTCTAACACTCTGAATCATATTACAGACTTTACTTAGATGTCGCCAATTTTTCCATTAGTGTACTTTTTGTGTTCCAGGACCCAAACCAGGATAGGTCATTGTATGCAGGTTTAATTTCCTTTCTGATGATCCCTAAAAGAGCAGATATAAAAACAGATGGGCATTCTGTACTGGAGTAGTCATCATTTCACTTCAGCAATTCACAGCTGTTGCAACAGCCTAAATTTTATTTTTCTTCTATTATAAAACTTTAAACTCTAAGGCCTGTATGCTATATGCAGTTGCCTATCCATTCACATATTCTGCTAAATTTATTTAGGCATTTGTTCAAAATACATTGATATTTAACTGTGGCAGCAGCCAATATCCTGTTGTACTCTCTCTTCTGCCCTATCTGTAAATTCATCTTCAGCTGTATCAGTAGCATTTTCAATGACACAGTTTATCCCTGAATTTTTTAAGTTTCACATATACCATCTCATTTCCCAATTACACAAGGGTCATTTGTGCCTTGATGTTTCCTCCCACTGGACTGTT
The DNA here is from genome assembly GCA_004027655.1 of Graphiurus murinus. Lineage (NCBI taxonomy): Eukaryota > Metazoa > Chordata > Mammalia > Rodentia > Gliridae > Graphiurus > Graphiurus murinus. Next base: position 2,188 of record PVLC010018958.1, on the reverse strand, counting down.
TTTGGTAAACAGCTGATGAGAGATATAATAGGTCAATGCTCCCACCTTTAGACAAATGCTTATGAATGTATACCAGTCCTCTTACATCAACGGCTTAAAGTTACTAACAATTTTTTCAAACCTTTAATTTCTCTCTCACCATTTGTTCCATGCAGTAGATAACTCTAAAAAGTGAGAAGAGTACAGTATCATAGTAATGCATGCATATCTATGTTTATAGCAGCACAATTCACAATAGCCAATTTATGGAACCAACGTAGGTGTCAATCAACAGATAATGGGTTAAAAAATCATGGGATATACACACAATGAAAGAATACTCAGTCTAAAAGAAGAACAAAATTATGTCATTTGCAAGGAAATGGATGGAACTGGAGAGTATTATGTTAAGTGAAATTACTCAGTCTCAAAAAAGTGAAAGGTCAGATGTTTTCCTTCATATGTGGAAGCTAGGGAGAAATTGGGATATAGGAAGAAGTCTAGACAAAGGATCAAAACCCTTAGTGGAGTGATGGCGGGGGCCTATGGGAAGGAGGCAGGTTGGAGAAGGGAACTCAATGAAAAATAGAAAAACACTTTAATGAGGATGATGTACATATACACACATTTATCAATGCCAGTCTCAATGTTGTGCATGGAAAGGGTGAGGAAATGAGGTGGGAGCTGGGGATAGCCTCACCCAGCACTCTGTGCATGTATGTCTCTCTCACTCTGAACTTCATCATGATATATGATTATAATGTACCAATTTTTTTTAAAAATGAAAAAAAAAAGACAGTAGGTAGGAATCGAACTCATCTTTTGCTAAATACACAATCTCTCAACCTGTGCTTTTCAAAATTTCCTTTATTTCTTTTCCTGTTGCCCTGTGTCACTCTACTTCTCAAACATATCTTGGAATTTTGAGTTTCTCCACTAAACTCCTTCTTCCCCTATGTACTACTTCTGATTTTTAACTTCTCTCATATTCACCTTCACTAACTTTCAGCAACATTGACATTCTTTCTGTCCTGTGAAAAATTGCTATCTCCTGCCAACTCAAATATAATTTCTTCAATGAGTACTTCGATGACCACAGAGCTAAGGTTTTAGCTTTTACTAGTCTTTTTTGTCCCATTGTGCAGCTCCACCTTATGCTGTTTACTTGTTTTCACATTACTCTTGTTTTGCCTATAAATCAAATCCCCTATCATGTAAGCTCAGAAAGTAAAAGGATATACTATACTATCTTGCCTATCATTTTATTTCCAACATGTAGAATACTGTTTTGAAAATTACTAAATATTATATAAAGTAAATTTTGATTAAAAGACTGAAAATGTATTTTGATAATAATATTGACATTTATGTTTTAAATGTTGTAGTTATTATACTGTATTTTAGTATGGAAATAAAAAAAATTAAATAAATAGAAGGAAAGAAAAAGAGAAAAGAACTAGAATTTAGTTCCATAATTTCAAAATTAATCAATTTTTTTAATGATTTTATGCATGCTATCCAACACCATTTTCTATTACTTTTTAATTTTTTTGTGGTGCTGGGGATTAAATCCAGGGCTTTATGCATACTAGAAAAATGCTTTATATCTCCAGCCCTTATATATTTTTTCATTTGTTATGTTAATATTCTGAAACTTTTTGCTTAATATACATAATATATACTAGATATAGTTTTTAGAAATACATTTTATAGATATATATACAGAAGATGTCATGAGGAACTCTATGGAACTTCCCTTCAATGAAATAGCAATAACTAGTAAAAAAAAAAAGTTATTTTAAAAAAAAGCACAATTCCTTCTTCCTAAACATCATAGAATATTTTCTAGAATAATACTGTCATATCATAATAAATGTGAGAATATGTTTCACATTCATTTCTTTCTGAAAAATACTGGTTCATGAATATTCTGACATTGTTTGATTCTTTTGTTGATATTCTAAATTATGTTTTTTTTCAGGAGTGATCATAGGTGTTCATGACTATACCCTATACATTTTTTTCAAAAATTTGCTATTTTCTTTCATAACTCTCCAAGCCCATGATTTACAATCTTACTAGATGGGCATATAGTTGCTAAATTCTTACTGAAATCCTCTATTTTAGCCAGGAGTGATGGTGTACGCTTGTAATCCCAATACTTGGGAGACTGAACCGTAGGATCCAAATTCACAGCCAGCCTCAGCTA